>JACGTP010000316.1:11508-44182 GCA_023678845.1 Mischocyttarus mexicanus
AGAGAGAGAGAGAGAGAGAGAGAGAGAGAGTCGTCCGACAGGGATGCTGCCTGCAAGGGTGGGATGCATACACAAGCACGGCTTTATCGGGTTATAAGCCATAATGCGCACGCACGTCGGCCACCTTCCTAGTGGGTTAACATTTCAATCTGGAAAATGTAAACGTGCTTCTATCTCTCTCTCTCTCACTCTCTCACTTTGTCTGTTGTATCCGGCTCGTTTGCATACCTCGCTCCCGTTGTCCGTGCTCGCTCTTCGAACAAATTCGAGCGAGTATGCTCGCTCTTGCAAGCTTTTACGAATATCCGCTCGTTGGACATACGTGTAATCGCATGTTCGCACTTTTTCGTACTCTTCGACATCTCTATCTCGTAACCATAGATTGCTATTATTCCTATACCTTTTTTTTTTTCTCTCCATATTTTTTATACGAGTATTTTTAGATGTGTGTGTGTGTGTGTGTAACGTAGGTTAGATACATTTGTTAATCGTACGAGTCTGGTACGAGATTGATAACGGATACAAGTTTATTAGGTATAGTTTATTTCGCGTTTAAGTTTATTACGTGCAATTGAAACTGAAAACTACCGATACCCCCCTCTTGCCTTTCTTCCCCCGCAAATACCAAATGGTCGACCGCTAAGGGTTAACCGCTTACTCGCACATCTGCGGTCGCGGTAAGCTCGTATGGTGGATTCTGCGGCCTCTACCTTGGGTAAGGACTTTCAAAATGACGACGATACGGGGATATAAGGGTAAGAAGATGGTTTAATTTATTCTATTTCATATGCACAGACCGATCCCATGTAATGGTACGTGAATATAATTAATGGGAGTTCTTGTAACGCAATCATTTTGTATGCATACACCTTGTACCTGTATCTGAACATATATATATATAAGATTTGATAATTGAATTTATTAATAATAATAATAATAATAATAATAATCTATGGGATAGGATATCACCGTAATTTGAGATTATTATATTTCGTTTTAAAAATAGGATAGAAAATGGGAGAAAGTAAATAATAAAATATATATATACACAAAATTTCGTAAGGTTTTTTTAAGAGGCAACGAGAGGGAAGAATTAGGGGTAGGAAGGTAGTTAGGTAGGTAGGAAGGTAGGTGTACTACTTTGTACAAAATCGTAAGAGAAGTGAAGGAGAGAGATTTCCAGTAGAACGAATTCAACGTTGGCACACGTCGGTTCGCGGTGTTAGGTGAACAAAAATTGGCGCACTCTTTTACATCTCCCGTCAGAGGCTAAAATCTACCCTCGGCTTTCCGCGTGCCGGCGTGTAACAACGACGCGAGGCGCAAACAATGACGAGGGTTACGCAACGTCGTCTATGCACGATGCATATACACACGTCGTGCGTGCACGCGTTTGCCAAACGAGAGAGTCCACCAAAGGAGAGAGTGAGAGAGAGAGTGAGAGAGAAGAGAGTATGGTGTTCAGGTCGAACAATGCGTATCACACGGCAGTCTGCCTGAAAATGTGCTGCAGCTCGTGTAAAACGAGAGAGAGAGAGAAAGAGAGAGAGAGAGAGAGTGAGTGAGACAGGGAAACAACGCGCATACTCATGAAGTTGGAACGTTTGGTAGAAGGATCGGAGAAGATGGGATGAACATTTTTGAGTAAAAAGAGATGCCATACCCGAGACGGTGCATGTCAAAAGCAAATTAAACCAATATACTTTTAATTATTCTATATTAATGGAATAAATATATTAATATATGTAGATTGAACCCAAAATTGTATGTTAACAAAAAATGAAAGAAAAGAAAAGGGATAAGTTGTCGTGATCATCCCTAAGCCCTATTAGTGGTCTGGCTTGCTTTTATCATTGCTTTTATTATTATCTGTCATCGTCATGATGATGATGATAATGATTATTATGATGATAATGATTATTATGATGATAATGATTATTATTATTATTATTATTATTATTATTCACAGTAGAATGAACAAGTCTACGGAGAACGCGTGGCATCGAAACGTAATTAAGCGCACGAGTTTCCAAACGGGTCGTTCTTGTAAGAGAGAGAAAAAGAAAGATGGAGTGAGATAGTGAAAGAGAAGAGTGTCATGTGCGGACACAAACAACAGCAACACAACAGCAACACAACACCGCAGAGAGTCGCGGAATTTAAGGTCGTGTCGCGTAGATGAGAAGAACCTAGGAGAGCAGTAACCGATCGGGTTCGTTCGCGAACGCATCGAAGTGGTGCCGAGCGTCGGCGCGTTTGTCCTTCATTACGCACGAAGGAAAGTGCAGTCATCGGCGTGCATACCCGTAGGTATGCACACACAGGGGCATTAGCTCCCCCAAAGCCTAGCCGGTATTAATTCCACTAATTGGACGTGGTTTGGGTCGAGGCAAACATCGGTCCCCCTTACCGATCTAGGGGTACCGCCCCCTCCCTTCTTCTCCTCATCCTCTTCTACCTCCTCCACCACCTTCTCCTCCTTCTAGTTCGACGGCGGACATCGATCTCATGATCGATCGCTTTCAAGAGACAAAGAACGATTCTCGCGTTATCTCGGATGACCGAACGACTCAGCGAATGAACCTAAGCGAACGGAGTTTCTCTTTTCGAAGAATGAGAGATAAAGCATGATTTTATATGCATTTATTTATATTTCTTTCACGTTACAATCGGATTTGTCGTTTATCTTCTAATTACAGATCAAATATAAGAACAATGTACTTGTATTAGAATTTTTTTGAAGATATTATCGATTATCGTCATCACGGTGGATGCAAAGATCGATATCAACTTTTTGATGTATTTTTCTTTTTATATACAACATATACATTAAAAAGTATGTCCATCTACATTATACAGAGTAGGGTATAATATCATTAAAAGAAAATAAAACAGTTATCTTCTGTTTCCACGTTGTCCACGATAAAAGGTTCTATACCTAGGTATATTACCCCATGGTCAAAGATAAAGGGTCTTGCGAAGAAGAGAGGGAGAGAGAGAGAAAAGAAAAAAGGATCTATCCTAAAGTATGGCAGAGCGAATATTTAGCGAATAATTTAGCCCCTCCTGGAAGGTGGTCTAATGATGCGCGTGAAAAAGCAAGCAAGCAAGCAGGGATTTTGGAAAAGAAACGAGAGTAGTGTCTCTCGTCCTCCTGGTTTTCTCCTCCTTGTGTTGGTCGACCGACCAGCCGAATCGCGAGTAACCAGCCCTTTTCAGTCGAGCGCCAACGGTCAATGAACGTTAGGCCCATCGGGGTCTCCCGTTTCGTTCGGGGTTGGACGAGGTCAAGGGATCAGCTGCGGTCGGCGAACGTATGCGCGAAATTACGGAATATACGTATACTCTATCTTTCTCTTATACATATATACGCACACACACACACACGTAGACATAAACGCACATTCTTTCAAACATAAATAAACACCTACACGAATATAACGATGGCTAGGAGAGAGGGGTCTCTCCTTCATCGGTAGATCTAGGTCACCGGGCCGATGAGGGGATGACCGGCCAAAAGAGAAGAGGAGGAGAAAGAGGAGGAAAAGGAGTAGGGGGTGGTGGAGGTGGAGGTGGAGGCTAGTAGTACGTCGCCCTCTTCCTTTCTCTCCCATCGACTCTTGAAACATCTATGACAAGATAATCGGACCCAGGTTTTTCTCTGCCTTCTCCCTTCTTTCCTACTTGTCTGCCTGTTTGCTGAACGCACTCGTTTTCATCCATTGAATTCCTCATAAGTTATTTCGACATTTAGGAATATTTCGTTTAATATCATAGAAAATAATCATACATTTAATAAGGATTTGTATTTCTTTTTATTTCTTTTGTCCGTTCTCCCACCAACCTCAATTGTTTTGAAAATTCTATTGGAAAGAAATAACAATGGTGGGGATAATGGTTGAAGTTTTATGTTTTTAAAAATTTAACGTGAAAGAAGAATATTTTTCTCATAATTTTGGTTTTTGGGGGGGAAGAATAATATCGATTGACACAACCATTTGAAAATTTCAAATGCAATTATAGGTAAAAAAAAACACGGTAGGCATAGATATATCTAACTAGTAGGAGTACGCCTACTACTTGATCATTACTTGGCACCGACCTATCAACGTCGGCCGATTGGTTCACGAGAAGGAAGAAAGAAAGGAACGAAAGAAAGAGAAGTAAGGAAAAAAGAGGGAGAATCAAGTTCTCTCACGTTTCTTTCATACTCTTTTTATGTTCCCTCTTTTCCTTCTTTTCTTTATTTCTTTTTCTTGTTTCTTTTTTCCTCCTTACTCGCGAAACACACTCGCACGAAAAGTTCACCTCCGGGAGAACAGTCGGTGGATATGTACGCCTTGGTTATGGCACAAAGATATTAAGCACCCATACCCCGACAACGACGACGACAACGACAAGAACGTTGATACCGGTATGGTGGTGTAGTGGTGTTGGTAGTGGTATGGTGATGGTGGTGGTGGTGGTGGTTGGGATTGAGGGTGGGAAAGTGCCGGTGGAAGCTTGGTAGGGGTCAGATGAGCTCGCAAGAGAGACTGAGATAGAGATGGAAGGATATCGAAGAGGGTAGTGCGGGGGGTACGGGTTAGGGGCTAGGGGGGCCAGAAGGGAGGAAGAGTGGAAGAGAGGTTCGTGAGCAAAAGACGACTAAGATGTGTAGGAGGGGAGAGAAAGATCGCGAGGAAGCGGCGGAGTTACCTACGGAAGAAATAAGTGTGCGCGTGTAATGCTGATGGCGAATATGGTGGAGGTGGGTGGGAGGAGTACCGCGAGAGAGCGAACGATCGATTCGAACGTAGCCGGCGACATTCTTTGGAGAAGCGAGAGGAGGGTTGGGAGGAGGAGGAGGTGGAGGAAGAGGGCATGGTCCCTGGGAGGTGGAGGAAACGCGGTAAAGAGGGCCGTCTCGCGGTAGAAAGAGACGGAGGGAATGTTAGAGAGATCGTTGGAAGGAGGGCGGGCCGGAGGATCCGAACGTATACCTCCGAGAGAGGCTGGTTGAGGAGTAGGAGGAGGAGGAGGGGGTAGAAGTCGCGAGGAAAAAGAAGAAATCCCCCACTCGTAGAACCGTCAGCGCCGCCGGTACGTTCTCTCTCGACGAGAGTCGTACTGTCCTCGGTCTCTTTCTATCACTTTCCATCTCTGTCTTTCTCATTGAAATCGTGTATATGCGCGCGCGTGTTACTGGCTCCCGGGAAGCGCCGAGAGAAGCGCCGTCGCGCTCTCTTCTAGTATAGTCAGTCCTCCTCGTCTGTTCTCGCTGTTAGAGTCGTGGCTCGAAGAACCGAAGCGCGCGGCGTTCCGTCGTGCTCCTGCTGCTGCTGCTGCTGCTGCTGCTGCTAGTGGGGTGGTGGTCGTGGTGGTGGTAGCGGTGGTGGTGGAGGTAGTGGTGGTGGTAGTGGTGGTAGGTTTCGTTCGTGTCGTCGTTGGCGTCGACGTCGTCGTCGTCGTAGTCGTTCTCGTTCCAGGTAGAGTGGGGAGGATAAAGAGAGAGGGCCAGCTGAACGCTGGTAGACCCGCCACCAACTGGGGGAAGGTTCCAAAGGCGTCGACGTTCCCTACCCAAAAGCCAATGGTAATGCTCGTTCGTTTGCTGGCTCCGCCAACCGGATTGCCCGTTACGCGCAGAGAACGCCCATCCTCCCCGTTCGCGCTGCTTCTACTGATGTTTTTATTTATTACATCTGTGACTGGGTAGGGAAATACTCCGGACTCGACCGAGAGAGCGTTTGCCACTTTGAGAACGAGCGACGCGCGTCCCTGCGCGAGTTACCGTAGTCGTCGTCGTCGTCGTCGTCGTCGTCGCCGTCGTCGTCGTCGTCGTCGTCGTCGTCGCGGTGATTTTCGTTGTCGTCGTCGTTGTCACCGCCGTCCTTGCCGTTGTTGCCGTTGCCGTCACCGTCGTCGTTGGCACTGGCAAATCCTCCTCGTCGAGTTCGCGTACGCGTTCGCGTTATTTCTGATTTCGATCGAGTGTGATCGTCGGATTTTCTGTGATAGTCGCGTCTTAAACGTAATCGGCATCGTTTACCCTACTTTATCATCGTTGTCGTCGTCGTGTTCGTTGTTGTCGTCCTCAGGACGTCGTCTTGGACGTCTCCGTTTGTACCAAGGATGCTTGCGATGGACGACAAATGGACGCCGATTCGTTCATTCGTCTAAGTGCAAACATCAAAACTCGCCGAAAAGATATGAGCAAGACTTGTCGTGTTATCGCGTATGGTGAACCTCGTACTTTCTCTTGCAATCACACGGGACAAGGATTTCTCAAGTGACAGTGATAAGCTTTATTGGGACGGTCGACATTGTAGATATATTACAACGACCCGGTGATTTTAAGTCCGCGTGTTTTTCTTCATATTGTGATATATATATATATATGTAGGTATATCTTCGCGAGCATAGTTATTCGTCGTTGTGGCTGTACACAGTCTGCTACCATTGAAACTACGAGAAAGAGATAGAAAGAGAGAGAAAGAGGAAAGTGCTGAAGAGAGAAAAAGTAGAAGAGATAAATCAAATTAAACCAGAGAGAAAAATTTAGCCACCGATGGACCACGGAGCGATGGACAGCTCTTCCGAACACAGCAGTCGTGCCAGTCCCGTAACCGGCAGTCCAAAACATCCTCACAGTCCATCAGCACAACAGAGTCAACAGCAACAGCAGTTGCACGGCTCCCAGCATCAATCCTCTTTACAGCAATCCCATCCACGAGATCAGTTACGCGAACATCAACAACAGCAACAACAGCAGCAACAACATCGTGGTGTACCGACACCAGGCTCACCGACGAGAGGATCACCACCACAGGGTCTTCCCCTGAGTCCACCGCCTCTGTCGGCCGGGGGAGGACCCGGTGCACCTCCAGGAATGGTACCAAGAATGCCGGGACTACCTCCACCAGGACTGGGTCTGTTGGGTCAGCTAGGTGGGATGCTAAGCGGTCATCATGGATCGCCTTTGGAATTGATGGCTGCTCATCACGCTGTATTACCACCCAGATCGTACAACAGTCCACCACCTATAAGTACTAGTGATCCAACCGCGAACGAATGTAAACTCGTTGATTATCGTGGCCAGAAGGTCGCTGCTTTCATCATTGCCGGTGATACCATGCTCTGCTTGCCTCAGGCCTTTGAGCTCTTCCTGAAACATCTCGTGGGTGGTTTACATACCGTCTATACTAAACTAAAGAGACTAGATATCGTGCCGTTGGTATGCAACGTCGAGCAGGTTAGAATCCTACGCGGTCTCGGAGCCATCCAACCGGGCGTCAATCGTTGTAAACTTCTCAGCTGCAAGGACTTCGACATTCTCTACAGGGACTGCACAACGGCCAGGTAGGATAAAAGATAATTAATTAAAGCAATTCCACGTTCTACGATGATTGATAGATCGAACGTGAGATCGACGTAATTCGAAGGAAACCAGTTTGGGAAGACCATTTAACTTCCAGGATAAACAAACTCGCGTTAATATCTTTTCACGTTTCAACGTGGCCAAAGTTATTTCTATAAGAAATATATCTCATCTGCAATACTTGTCAAATTCGTCACTCAAGATCCCTCTAAAACTAACCGACAGGTCAAGCACGATCAAATCCAAGAGATAAGTCTTAGCATTTAGGTATAGGCTGGAGTGATCGCGCGAAGGCCTTACTCGCGGAAGCTACGATCCTCGCATACATTAATAACGGATGGTGTCGCCCCTGGGCAACACTTTATCTTCGCCCATCCGCCTTTCGGCGCTACTGCTCGGCCTAAAAGTACTTTAATTGTCTACCACCTACCGTTTCTTAAGACTTAATCATCGTTTGGACTTGTTGCCTGCCGGCAGTCAACATCTCTTCCGAACATATCGATGTGTTCTCACGATAATATTCTTTCACAATTTCAAACGATTAATATTATAATGAATTTTAATGTCAGGTTAATAAAAAAAAAAAGAAAAATAATATATTTAAATGATCGAGTTAAGATTTCAAGTTAAAGCGTCGTGTTAACACGAGTCTCGTGGCACGTGCTCGTGTTTCTAGGATTGTCGCATTGAGTTCTCGTGCCAACAGGTGTCCCTTTCACGGCAGTTTCTCTGAATGAATCGTCCCCACCGAGAGAGAGAGAGAGAGATACAGAGAACGAGAGGTAGTGTACTACAAGCTTACCCCACCTACGCTACAGACGACAGACGAAACGGAATGGTAAACGGAACGAGGGGATCCCAACTTCTCCCAGAGAAAATGTTGTCAGTTTCATCTTCGTTTCTTAGTCGATTTTTCTATAGATTAAATTCTTCTTCTCGTACTTAAATCGTATTTAAAAATATTCTACATATTTTCCACCTTACCTTTTCGTATTTCTTAACAATTAATTGATAGATGTTGTATCAACTTTGGAATAAATCAAATCAAGTATCTCGGACAACACTTGTCCTGTGAGAAGCTAACCATAGCAGTCACAACGGAAACGGATTCAACGCGACACAGAGAAGGGAGAAAGAGGATAGAGGGAGAGTCAAGGAGAGAAAGAGAAAGGGAGAAAGAGGGAGAAAGCCGTAGGGATAGGGATCCAAATAATCCCAGTCCGCAGTAACAGAAGTGAAACAGAACTCTGCGAGCCGTCGGCTCGTGCGGTTCTTATTATTTTCTTACTAACGTATCGAGTCGAGATTCAGTTTCCATATTCATTTTATATCGTGTTTCAAATTATTCAAGTTATTCCAAATAGTATTCTAAAATAAACATCCTCTTGCGTGTAGTTTATTCATCGTTAAACATAAATCCAAAAGATTATTCTTAGTTGGAACAGAAAAATTCAGGTAGGAGGAGGAAAAAGAATAAAATCGTAGAAAGGAGTTAACGTTGATTATGTTTCTGAATGGTGGAATCCGACGGCGGTGAATTAATTGTGAAAGTCAATGAAAATAAATTCTTTCCCGATTACGTTTGGGTAATTAATTAGAAAGCATAAAGGCTATATTTATTATACCATAATATTTTCTCTCGTTGTTATCATCTTTGTATCGTTGTGTATCGTAGATTTAAAATTAGGTTGGTCTATTGGGACATTATCAAAGATAGAAAGAGTCGAAAGTTTAAAGTAAAAATTAGATGATTAAGAGGTCACGGTAGAGAGGTTGTGTGTGGTCCGATCGCGTGTACCATTGGCATCGTTACACTCTGATAATGCACGATCATGCCAGTAACGGCAACAACGACTACAGGGAAACACAGATCTCTTGCATTTACAGCCAAACATCTAACGTGTATGTGTATATACATGTATACATTCTCGATCTACTACTACGATCATTGTAGTTGCAATACTTCTACAAGTTGCAGCAGTCTGCTGCAGCATCACAACTACCACTACCAAGACTATCACCACCAACAGCAGCAACATCGATGCAACAGCATGCATCGAGAACCGCATCGATAATTCAAGAGCTTTTTTCTTGCGGTTTGCTGGAGCAGCACGGCGCCAGGTGCGATGCTTCGTTCGTTCGTTCGTTCGTTCATTCGTTCGTTCATTCGTTCATTCGTTCGGGATTTGCGAATGATATAGAATCGATGTTCAAAATTTCAATGATGTTTTCTTTAAATCCATTCACGTATCAGGAATTAAAAGATTTTCATGTACGACGGGAAATACTTTAAAGTTATTTTCCTATCTTTCATTGAAATTGACTTTGCAATATTCATAGATTATTCTTTCACTCCATAATAATTGTGATTAGTATCGTAGATTTTTCATGTATCGCTATCAGGAACAATAGTTCTCTCTCTCTCTTTCTCTCTGTTGATTTATCTAACTGATTTATATCTATCATGTAATAATACTGGTAGTGTATATGAAAATAGTCACACTTTGGAGAGCAATTACTTGCTATCAGATTAAAAGATAAAATCTAATCGTTTGCGTAGATCATCTCAATGATCAATTTCAGGTTTTCGATTTACATCGTAAAAGTAAATAAATCGATTTATTCGTTAATATCCGTCTATTTAACTTTTAACGCGATTCTTTTTATTTTATGTTTTCGATCGATCATGTTTTTCTTTATTTCAAACCCTTTATCTCTCTCGCTCTTTCGATCATCATATTTTTCCTTTTTTTTTTTTTTGTTTTAATAGACAACTAATTAAAGACGAGAGGGCTCGTTGCGCACGAACGTTCACTGCCATCCAATGGGATAATATAACCAGCTAGTATATAATCGTTGCTTCGGCCGAGTTAGGCAAATTAATTAATATAATTGACTCGACTCGTTAGGCCGCGTACAAAGAGGGCCCCGCATTATTATTTCCTTATCGATCATCGTGACTATCGCGATCGCAATAGGTACAGAAGTTTTCAAGAGAGAGAGAGAGAGAGAGAGGAAGAGAGAAAAAAAGCTAAAAGAGAAGAAGAATCTTTATTCTCAAAGATGAGATCATTTTAAAATGAGGAGGATCGTTTTAACAACAATCATCAATGCCTTTACAATTCCCGCCTTCGCACATATATTCGAACAATGATTATGTTTTTCTTGTTTTTTTTTTATTGGACCTTAATCTTTTCAACGTTTCGTCATATATTAAATCGTTATTTCAACTTTCATGTCATTAACATTTCTTTCTTTTTAATCAATTCATCTATCGACGGATATACGTGTCATTTTAATTAATAATAGACCAGAAGGAGTTATTCGATGATGATCAAATGAAAGTATAGTTGAGGAAATGGAAGAAAGAAAGAAAGAAATAAAAATATCGTAGAAGATTGAAGAAACGTGTAACCTTTTCTTTAAGTTTGATTATTTTTCATATTCCTACTTTTTTTTTTTCTCTCGTGACTTACATAGTGTATAACATATAAAAATATATATTAGTTTATATATATATATATATGTGTATGTGTGTGTGTGTGTGTGTATGTCTTCTTCCCATCGTAACGTCTGAAAACACCGTAGCGCCATACGTGGGAGCACTTGAGCGTCCCTGGACTATAATTCTATGCACTATTAGCCGTTTAATTATAAAATTGTGCATAGATTAATTGGCTCTCGTAATGGCCTGAACAATGCACCGGCACGTAGAGTACGCAAAAGAGAGAATGAAAGATAAAAAAAATGAGAGAGAGAAAGAGAGATGTAATGAAACAAGATTATGTGAGTTAAGCAGAAAAAGAAAAACAGATAGAGATGGATAGATAGATTAAGAAAAATGAGAGAGAGAGAGAGAGAGAGAGAGAGAGAGAGAGAGAGGTAGCTCTTTATTAATATTTATTTCCACCGTTCGTTATTTCAACGTTCTTCGTTGGTGCATAGTCCCGATGCATCGATGCGTGCCTATGAGGAACACGGCTCGTCTAACACCCATCTTATTCTTCTGTCATGTGTACGCTCGTATATGTGTGTACTCATTTTTTACCTTCATAAATCATACGAATTAACCACGATTTGAATATTTCTCGCGTTTCTACCCTTTCCAGTTAAACGAAGACTACACTTTTCACGATTTCTACCAAGCTTCTTCATTAATCCTTTCATATACCTTTACTCCTTCTCTTATTTTTTTACAAACAGGAGTGTAATAGGGAGAGTGAAATAATTCGTGAATTATATCTTTGTTTGATTGAATTAAAACATTTCTTTATTATTATTTGTATTAAAATTCATAGAAATAAATTGTTATTCAAATAAGAAAGATATGAGTTAAATTATCTACTCATCTTTTTATTCTTTTGGATACTCTCTTTCTCTCTCTCTGTTTTTTTTTTCTTTGGCTAGTGTACACGTTTAACAATTGTATCGGTTATAGCAGCTGGCCTTCTCTCTCTCTCTCTCTCTCTTTCTCCTCTGAGAGCCGGTACGATATTATAAGGGCTTGTATGACCCTATTGTTGGTTTTGCTTTTGATATAGATACGTGGTAAACTTTATAGTAGCGACTACCTACGCTAGCTGCATCTAGCTTAAACCACCTTTCTCCTTTCTATCTCTTTCTCTCTTCTCTTCTCTTCTCTTCTTTTATTCATCGTTTCCTAATCGTAAATATTATAGAATAAATAGAATAACGTATGTGTGTACGTACTTATATATCTTAACAACATGTTTTTCAATCGACGTTTAAAATGTTCCGTTCAGTTACGAAGAATAAGATTTTCTCTTTTTGTTATTACGATTATTATTATTGTAGTAGTTGTTGTTGTTTTATAAAAAAGAAGTTTTATACAATCCTATTTTTTCGTTTTATTCAATAAAACAAAGAGATACACACATATATGCATTTATATTGAGTAAATGGAAAAAAAGTGTAAGATTTTCTTATTAAATTGTAACCAAAAATCCAACATTACTTATTCACCATTCCAGTATATACATAAACGAATTGATAAACGTAATTTTGTAAGCTGTAAGACGATGTTATCGATTTGAAAAGTTCGTAGTACCTACTCAGAAAGAAGCTTTAATTCCTTCTTATACAATCGTCTCTTAATTCAGGAAAATTAATTGAAAGCACAAACCCGGGGAGGAAACCTCTTTTTCTTTTCATAATATCTACCAGCCAACAACGGCAACAGCAATAGCAATAGCAATAGCAACAGCAACCCTCGGTCCATCAGAACCACTACCCTCACCTTTACTTCCTCCACCACTACCACCCAACCTTCGTCCAGTACTGTGCACCATGCTCGTAATTCCTGGTAATTAATAATCTGCAACAAGTAATAATAAAGCCAGTAATCCGGCTGGCTGGCGTCGTGGCAAGCGGCGTTCTTAATTCTAGATAATTAATGCAAAGACAAACAAGAAGGATTAAATCGTCTCTATCTTTCTCTCTCTTTCTCTCTCTCTCTCTCACTCACTCACACTCACTCACTGTATCTCTCTATCTCTCTCATTTTCACGATCATTCTCTTACCTTTTCTTCTCCCCTACTCAGTCTCCATTAAACGAAATCTTTTTCTTAGCAAATTTCTTTCCGACCATTATCGTCCTATCTCGATGTCAAAGATGGCCGACGGAACAGAAATGTTTGCCAAAGATTTCAATGAAAATCACACGTTTACATCTTTTTCTTATTTGATTAGTATTTAACACATTCGCGATAATAATACCTGCTTGCTCGTTCAAATTATGGAGAATAAAGTTAATTGGATTTTCTTTGTTACTTTAATCATTACATATATTTAATCATATATATAATATAATATAATATACAATGGTAGATAAAATAATATACACAAATATATATGTAAATATGTTATGAGTTTGTATTATCGTTTCACGTTAGAAATTGTTCGCTGATTTAAAACGCAAGGAGAAAAAAAAAAATGAAAGAAAATATCGTCTTGGTAGTCTAGCGAAAAATAAGCTCCAGTAAGGAACTCGATAAAAAGGCTTATCGCATTTACTCTCCTCCTTCTCTTCTTCCTCTTTTTCCCTTCCTCTTCGTATGTAAGTACTTAGAAGTTTCTAACGACACGAAAGGGACACGAGCGTCTTATGCTCTCATAAAATCCGTCCAGGTCGTCGCGATTGCGAGTTTTAGTTACCTGAGTTTTACCTACCTGAGCGAGCGTGATCGAGATCACGCGACAACACTTCATATACACGTCTTAAAATACAATATATGTATATGTATATATATATATATACATACGTATATATGCGTGGTTAAGAATCCTTTTGATACGAATTACACGGTAGTAAAGTTATTTTTAATATATTAAGATGAATAAGATTTTGTTGTTGTCGAAAGAATAATATTTCTTAGATCATCTAAAACCTTAAGACTAGAACTATCAAATCTCATCTAAATGACCAGGTTTTGATAAAATACTTATTTTAAAAATATTACTATTCTAATTATAATCACATACCATTTTCCAATATTTTCTATCATTCATTCTAATAATAATATATAAATAATTAAATCAATGTATAAATGATTAAACACACCTTTCTTAAATTTATTTTAATTATTCTAAGTGGGATGTAACATACTTGAATAAAATATTTCTATCTTTATTCTTTTTGGTGGGTTGTTTTTTGGTTTTAAATATTAAATACCAAGAGAAAGAAGTTTATTATCAAAATAAAGTTCAAGTAACTAAAGTCACAATATTACTAGTATAGTAATATAAAGTAGAAGTAAAAGTAGAAGTAGAAGAAGAAGAAGAAGAAGAAGAAGAAGAAGAAGAAGAGATCGTTTCTCGACAGGACGTTCGATGAGAACGCTTATGGTACGTCCCATAGAAAAGGAGGAGAAGTAGAAGGAGAAGGAGAAGTAGAAGTAGAGAGAGAGAGAGAGAGAGAGAGAGACAAGGAAAAGGACGAAAGGGCCCATGGCTATAATCATCGAGGCTTCTCGATGGCGAGATACAAATGCAAGTCATCGAGCTCCGTATTGTATCGCAATGGCGCCAGGCTCCTGTTCACCAAAGAGAATCTTCCTTCTTTTTCATTTCATTTTTTTTCTTCCTCTTCTCCCACCTCCCTTCCCCCCTTCTTTATTTTCCTTTTCATTTATATTCTCCCTATCACTTTTATTAGACGTACTTTCTATCGCAAAAGTTACTTTTATGTTATCATTTTCCAAGTGCACTTTACGAATGATTTTATTTCGAATATCCAACACTAAAGACTAATTTATTTTTCTAAAACGATTAGAGAGATGCTTTGTGTTTTAGAATTGTTCAATTATTTTTATTTTAGTAATATTTAAAACAAAAATATTAAATTCGTTTATCGTGTCTTCTTTCTTTTTTTTTCTTTAAATGATCATGTGTTATTAAACCTAGATTTACTACATTTGTTGTAGTTATTTTTATTGATCTGATATTTTATTAGAAAAATAAGACAGAATATTTGTAGAAAATAAAATCTAAGAAATAATGTTAAGAATAATAGTGAGAAAATTTAGAAAGAAAAGAAGAAAATGTTAACAACAAGAATTAATATTAAAATATTAAGAGTTAATTTTTTGAACAAACAACCACATGGGACCTCGATCGATAGATCCTCGTGCCTTGACCAACTATATTCAAAGATTTAATCGTTTTATATTATACACATACATAACGTTTTACATCATACAAATACATAATTATATATTCCTAAGAATAAAAGTAGAAGAGTATAAGGTTTTCGAACCTAGTTGCATTACGTTCATCGTACATGTATCTTCACGATATTTGAACTTACGATAAAGGTTTGACTTTCTGGTTAGAAATATTTTCTTAAATTCTCTTTTATAGTTTTATTTTTCATGGCCTTAGAAAGGAGCTTAACTTGTCCTCTTTTGAACAGGAAAGTTTGTACCGACGGAAATCGATCGTTCCGGAACGTACCACTGACCCATATTAAAACAGCTGACTATGCTTGGAACCCGCTTCTTGTTCTTTACCCTCGAACCACCCTCGTAACGGTGGTTACACCCTCCTCGTATACAACACCCCTCGCAAACGTGTCTCCCGCGTGCTTCTATAATCCGATCTCTTTCTCTCTCTTTCTCTCTCTCATTTTTTCTCATCCTTTGCTTTCTCAAAGCTTCACCTTGTTTCATGCTTTCTTTCATAGCAAACCATTTTTATTTTTGTACCCTCGAAACTCTTCGTAGTTTCAATCAATTCGATTACATTCGTATTTACAATTTTCAACAAATTCCTTTCTAATGAGAATTTTGTTTCATCGGATTTTATTCCATATGGCCTTGACAAAGTAACCAAAAGATGTACGGTAAAATCGATTCTTCCCCTTTTCTTTCTCTGTTTTTTTTTTTATTTTTGTATTTTTTCCTTTCTCATTCCCTTATCCACACCCCTTCGATTTTAGTGATTCCTCACGGTAAATGGCAAGCACGCACGCTTATTTTGCGATGTTCTTCCTGCGTTTTAGAATGCTCGAACGTTTCTAAGATGCATTCACAAATTGGCGAGATTATGCTAAGGATCGGATCGATCGTCAATGCCAATCGTGAGATCGAACGGATACGATACCCTACTACAAGCAAGTTATTCATTTTCATTCGACATCGATCGTGATCTATACGCTTGGGAATGGGGGCTTTTGACAAGTAGTTATAGTTCTTATCTGTAAATCATATATATATAGAGAAAGAGAGATCGTGAGTTAGACGAATAATAGAATTAGATGGATAGATCACGTTTTAGACAGATTTTATATTAGATTTCAATCATACAAATCAAATAACTTACACGCACACAATTTTAGAGACTAAAAACCGAGTTAGCAATTTACTATTATTATTATTATTATAATTAATATATATGTTTTATCTTTCTCTTTCCATATTCTGAAAATATGCGGTACCATAAGTGAATATTTTATCGGTAAATCTTGAAAGACGGAAACATTAGAAATCGTTTTCAAGACATTCCTGAATGAATATGATCATTGAAATAAGCAAAGAGATTTTCTTCACCAGTCTAAGAGAAGTACGCTTACTCGTTGAAAATTCTCCCTAGGGTTATTTTCCCTAGTACGTATTAGTATACCTACATATGTACTACTCTAAAAGCAATTACCCTCGAGTGGACACGCGACGTTGTGGATCGTGTCGACGTGAAATGTTTCGACCTTCGGAAGACACCTGAATGCTGGACGGACGTATTGAAGGAGCTTTAAAGACACCTACGCGTATTTACGTAACTTTAGAATCCGATCAGAAACGTTTGAAAGAGAACACGCGAGCTAAGTTAGCAATGTTTGATGATATTAGTAAAGTAGGAAAGGTATATATGTGTATATATATACACATATAAGTAATAATAGCGGCTGTCACAACGATACTCTTGGTAATTTCGAGTGATTCGTGGACGACGTCAGCTAGCATATCGCACCCCTTTCTCGCGAGAAGGGTTTTCGTGCGCACGCCAGCCACTCTAACTCGTTACACACGGTAATTAAACGACGCACGAGAACCTAAAGAGAAGTAGTATTGATAATAATAGTAATAGTAGTAGTAGTAGTAGTAGAAGTATAAGATAGGTAGGTAGGTAGGTAGGTAGGTAGGTAGGTAAGGAAAGTAAGGAAGGTGGTGGTGATGATGGTGGGTAGACTAAGGGTGTACTTAGGCCGGTTGTTAGGACTCTTATTTATATATGAAAATAAACATTGGAATGTTCTTTATTTACAATGACTTTAAACATATTTAATATTGATTTATATTACCTACAGAAAGAATTATTTCATCTTATATGCATACTACTACATATTCGTCAACGAAACATAGATTAGAGAAGACAAGTAAGATCTTTATTGATGATAATAATAATTATAATAATAAAAAGGTACTAAAAAACGACGTTCATAGAAGCAAAGGACAATCTTTGAATTGAGTAACCTGAAAATATTGGAATTAGGAAAAAGGAGAGAGAGAGAGAGAGAGAAAGAAAGGCCGTCTCGTTTTGTTAGGTTCGCGTGCCTCTGAGTTTGGCGTAACGTCGTGCGTCAATCAAAGAGGAGGGCACTTGCTAGGGTTTCGTATAGTAATGATCCCTGTACTCCATGTCGAGTCGATCCTACGTACATGGACGCCTGATAGTCCATGATATATCCGCGAAGGGTACCCAGCCCAAGAGTCAGTCCAATCAGCTCACTCATAGCCAACTCGGCGTTTGCCAGGCGTCAGGCAAACCGAGGAGCCATCTTTACACGCGTTCGCCTCCGCTCGCGTGATGCACGCATACCTTTACTTCTTCTTCTTCTTCTTCTTCTTCTTCTTCTCCTTCTTATTATTATTATTTTTCTTATCCTTCTGTTTCGTATCCATTCTTCCTCTTATTCGTTATTTCTCTGCTGTTTCGTCAACAGTTTGCTTACACTCGGTCCTCATTCTATATTTCCACTTTTCTTATTCTATCAATCCGTGTATTCCACTGTCATCAGTTTTTTGAGAAAATGGTGTTTTAAGTATTGTATAAATGCACTTTTGGTATATTGGGTTGGTGGATAACAAAGTGTCATATGTTTGGCCACAATTCAATAGGAAAATCCGATATATTCTAAAAGGAATAGAAAGCTAAAGAATATGTTGTAAATAAAAATCGATATGAGATATATAAAAAAGTAGATAGAAGATTTCTAAACAGCATCCACTTTCACGGTAGCATTGATAAACTTCATTCGATACAATAAACTCCATATTAGGATATACAATCCAAGCCAATTTAAGTTCGATCAAGGAGTAGACGATTCTTTGCAATTTCATCGCTTGCATCTCTCTCTCTCTCTCTCTTTTTTTCTTTCTTTGAATAACACAAGAAGATTCAGAGCCGGTTCTCGATATATTTCGGAAGGTATCCTCTTCTCTATTGGAAATATACGTTCGTATCATTCTAACACGTACGTTTTACACCTTGAGAATAGTGTCTCGATTTTATTTTCACCGATTTGATTCGGAATCCTCGATGTTCTCTTTCGCGAAACATACCAAAGGATAAGAAGCAGAAGAAGAAGAAGAAGATGAAACAGACTATTTTCTCTTCGCCATCTTTTTCTCCTTCTCTTTATTCTTCTTCTTCTCCTCTTCTTCTTCTTCTTCTTCTTCTTCTTCTTCTTTGAGCATCTTCACGACGACGGTGCCGTGATAATGAAAGGGCAATTTAGAACGATCCGAGAAACGATTCGACTCGGCGAATCTCCGACGATCGAATCCCTTTGGCCCTCTCATTCAACCCGACCAGAGTCAAAGAGCTCTCTCTCTCTCTCTCTCTCTCTCTGTCTTTATTTTTCTGTCTTTCTCTTTCTTTCTTTTACTTTCTTCCATCTTTCCGAAGTTCCTCTATCTTTTTCTTTTTCTTCTTCTTCTTCTTCTTCTTCGTCGATAAAAGCGACGATCGACGGTTTCACGCATCCGAGGTAAACGATAAACTTGTACCTCGGTGACGATAATAATATCTTATTACTAAGAAACACGCGAGTATTCTATATCCAACTATCTATCCATCGTGTAAAATCTTTCGCAAGTATTATACCTAGTTCATGATCATCTAAGACGAATCAATTCTAAACACGATTTAGACTTTTCTCAGATAAAATTGATCTTTTAAAGGAAATTTCGACTGTTTTCTTTACAACTACAAAACTTTTCTGAACGTTTAAGTGTATACTTCTTTTAAATGGATTAACGAACCTTCTAATGTTTCTTAAAGATATTATCACGTTGATTATAATAATAATAATAATAATATTAGTATTAATAATTGAGAAGAAAAAAAATAAATAAATTATAATTTCTAGATAATATTTCTTTTTAACTTGTTTATCGATCGCGTGTTTTATTCGCATCTTTCTCTTTCCTGAATGAGAATTGTTTCAAGTGTTTCAAGCGTTACACCCACGTAGAAAAGAGAGAGAGAGAGAGAGTCTCGATCTCTTCTGAGAGAGGCTCGAGCGATTATTATCGCCTGACACGAGCCATAAAGTACATTTTAATTCGACCGTACCAACGATATAGTAGATAAGAACGGGCCAGCTCCGTACGGTATACCTACGGTACCTATATATATATATTTATAAGTACTTGGTATATATATATATATATACACTACGATCCGAGAGACAATCAGACTTGCAAAAACATACTTGCCTTCTTGATTGGTCGTTTAATCGTTAGAAGAATCGATGATTAATCGAAGATGTGGCTTAGGTTAAATGACCAAGAGAAACGACATTTAATCGTTGTATCGTATATTTTCTGCGATAATATTATGTATATTATTATAGAACGTAAACACACACACACAAACACATATATTTGTACGTGTATTTAAAAGTAATTCAGGTACATCATGTTTGACTTCATTAAAAAATATTAAAAGTACAATAAGTAATTGGAATTATGATATTATTCAATTTGTCTTCTTTTTTTGTATATTTTATTTATAATAATAATATAATTATAATATCATTTTGAATACATTTAATTAATAATAATATTATTTTTAACGTGTACGGTATTAATAGGAAAAATTGTGTTAAATTACCAAACGAGTTGTGTTTTTTCTCTATGAAATAACGAATGAAGAATAGTTTTTATATCGTGGTGTTTAGATTGAATTATAATATTAAAAATATAACACAGGCTAAGTCGCGAAATAAATCAATGGAAATGAAAAATGTCTTTTGATTGTTTCTTTATTTTTGAATTTGAATTTGAATTTTTCTCGGTTGAACAGTCACGTCGCAAAGCCGTCCAAGTCGCGATTAACAGCAAATCAACGTTTATACACGTTCTGGTAAATCGTTTTTGATCGCGGCTAACGTTACGCAAGTTCTGCGGTCGTTTTATCTCGCATCACCCTCACGATTCTTCGAAGTGGCCGATCTCGTGAAAGAGAATGAGAAAGAGAATGAAAAAGATAGATAGAGAGAGAAAGAGAGAGAGAGAAAGAGACCCGGTTATGAAAGAACGAACGAACCAGTCTAACAGAAAGGAAAGGAAGCAACGTAAGAATTCCGTTACACGGAGGGGGCATTTCTTGAACGGCAATATTCTGTTGTTGTTTGCTCTACTTGCTCTTTTCTTTTCCATATTTTTCTTTATTTCTTCCTTTTATCTTTTTATTTATTTCTCCCCGTCTCTTTCCTCCATCTCCTTTATTTTTATTTCGAACCCTGTAAGGATATATTCCTAGAATATATTTTTTTCTTTTCGATCTTTTTTTATTCCTCGAGAATCGTATTACCTTTCGTTATTTATCCCATAGAATAAAAAGAAGGAAGATGATAATAGAAAATCTTTACGAAATATCTACGTACAATACATTTATACGTCATGTTGTATACGTTGCATCAATCAATACAGACAATACGGTCAATGATTAGAAAATCAAGATGAATTTTCACGTACGAAAGAAATAGATCTTGTTAAATCGTATAATCATTTTTGCCAATATTTCGCGATGATAAATAAAACAAAAATAACGATATTTATTTTAGTTTTTGAATAACTGACCTAGCCCAGTTTCGGACCACACGTTGAACCGGTTTCGAAAAAAAATAAAGAAAGAGAAAGATAAAGAAGTCTCACCGATGTCTACCAACGATGGAAACATGTGTCTTACGTCTTCCCTCCTTCCTCATCCTCCTCTTTCTTCTTCACCTTTTCCTTTTCCTCCCACTACCAAACCTTCTTTCTTTTCAATCTCGCAAACGTGCGAGCTTACATGAATACATACATGCATCCATACATACGTATCATACTTACATACATTAATACATTTATACATTCATACCTGTATAAATCCGTATAACACGGTTGCACAGTGCAATCGCTTGTTTTCGATTTTATCAGCACGATGCTCATAACTCGTACGTTGCATGCCTATCTACTCATCTCAATTCTTTTCCTTCTGTCGGCTTACAATTCCCTCTTTCCTCCTCCACCCAACGGTACCCCATTTTCTCCTTCACTCTCTTTCTCTCACTCTCACTTAACATTTTATCAGTAGTCACACGAAACACACAAGTCTTTAAACCACTATAGCCCGAAGGTTGAAAGAAATGTTCTTTCCCTCTTCTCGTTCATTTGATTTATTTTTCTTTAAAGAAATTAACTAGGCATGTAGTAAAGAAACAGAGAATAATCTAAAACGTATAATACGTAAATGATCTGGACTGAATCTCGTGTATATGTGTGTGTGTGTGTGTGTGTGTGTCACTTTGATCAACAATTAGCAATTGAAACGTTCGTTTCGTAACAAGTGATGAGTTTTAATAATATGTAAATACATATATACATAGAGAGTGTGTGTTCATGTATCTCTCGATCAACTTATCCGTTTGTTAATAAGACGTCGAACAAAAGAAGATCAGAAAGAGATAGAATCTAAGATAAAAAGAGAGAGAGGTCAATCGAACGAGAGAATAGCTTGAGGCGAACTAGAAGCTGTGTTGCAGCCTCTGTTGCTGCTGTATCAGGTACCTTGGTGTAAGTAAAAGCAAGAAAGCTAGCTATAGGTTTAGAAGAAGAAGAAGAAGATGATGATGAAGAAGAAGAAGAAAAAGAGTAAGAGAAAAAAGAGAGAATCTTAAGGAGCGTTCGAGATGTGGGAGATAAAGCTTGGTTTTAACAGCAGGCGGGGGCGGAGGGTGGTATTGGAAAGGAAAGGAAAGGAAAGAGATGAAAAAGGAAGATGGGGTGAGGTGGGTGGAAAGATCGAGGTACGAATATCGATGAATCGAAATGAAAACCAAACAAGGCCTCCCCAATCGACTTCCCAGCACCGTTCTCTCTTGCATCCTACACCCCCAGACTGCGCCGATAATTGATAGAATAAATTAAATCATTTGTCTTGGCGAGAAATTAAAAAGGTAATTTATATACGTTGAAGAAAAGAGACGGGGAGAGAAGGATGGGCCATATCTCTCTCTCTCTCTCTCTCTCTTTTTCTGTTTGTTCTTCCTTGAAAAGAAAAGACTGAAAGAGAGAGGATAGGAATAGTGAATGCTTTTAAAGAGTACACCCACGATGATTATAAAAGATAGATTATTGTATTTAACGTAAAGAGAGTGATAAAGTATTGTCAAAAAAGAAAAGTGAGATATTGTAAAGTAGAAAACTAATGTTGATTGAAATTATAAGTTCGTATGTTAGAATTATTTGATAATAAAAATAAAATAAAATAAAAATATTATAAAAGAGAGAGAGATAAAGAAAGATTCCAGTCAGAGACTTCGCTATGATGATTCCTTTTGTTTTTTAACTTAGCTTTCGATTTATTCCACGCTGATGAATCAGGTGCGTCTCTCTCTTTCTCTCTCTGTTTCTCTTTTTCTCTTTCTCATCTACTTCTTCTTAGGAGTCTCGAGGTCGAGATTACTTTTGTGGGCGGGTCGCTTTCTGTCAGTGCCTCCGAGGGTTGCGTCCAGGTATAGAAATGCTCTTCTCTTCGTGCGTTCAACGGCGCCGACGTCCTCCTGGTCGCAATCGCCACCACTACCACTATCAGAATGGACCTTATTCTTATTCTTATTCTTATTCTTATTCTTATTCTTATTCTTATTCTTATTCTTATTCTTATTCTTATTTTTATTTCTTCCTTCCTTTCCTTTCCTTCATCTTCCTTTTTTATTTCATTTTGTTCGTTTCTTTCTTTCCTCGCGTCTCCTTTGCTTGATTTAGATTGGAATACGAAATACGAATCCCACTAATTACTCCCTCGTTTTCGAGCCACGATATTGCTCTTATTCCGGTCGACCTCGACGCCGAACTCGATTTTACTCCTCCTCCTCCTCCTCCTCTTCCTCTTCTTCTTCTTCTTCTTTTTTATCTTCTTATTCTTCTTTTCTGTCTTCTCTTTACCACAAACGTGTCATGTATCGGGTATGCAGAAAATCCAGAACGATGGATTC
The DNA here is from genome assembly GCA_023678845.1 of Mischocyttarus mexicanus. Taxonomy (NCBI): domain Eukaryota; kingdom Metazoa; phylum Arthropoda; class Insecta; order Hymenoptera; family Vespidae; genus Mischocyttarus; species Mischocyttarus mexicanus. Next base: position 34,870 of record JACGTP010000316.1, read on the forward strand.
GTTGAAAACAAAAAGAATACCTTGCACGGTTTAATTAGAATGAAATTTTTAACACACACACACACATACACACATATTCACAAAGATATAAAAGAATAATTCTGAGAGTAATATAAATCTACGAAAACATTATTTATTTGTTGATCTTATAAAAATGATGTTAATTTAGAATATTTATTGAGATTAATAAAGTTTTCATTTTCTAACGTCATAAAAATATGTTGCATTTTTTAGTACAGTACTACTCAACTACTACTACTACTATTACTACTATTTACATATATATATGTAATTTCTATAAAGAGAGAGAGAGAGAGAGAGAGAGAGAGGAATGCGCATGCGCAAGCGCATGTGTACGAGTGTGTGCAGATCATGGTTTTTGCATCTCTTGTCTGAGAAAACAGAGACGAGGCCGCGGTCCAGGATGGTCGGCCCGTCAAACGTGGCTTCTCCCCACTTAATCTCCTTTTCTCTCTCTTTCTCTCTCTTACACACTCTTTCTCTCTTGTTCCTCCCCACTCTTTACCCCTTTTAAAATCCTCTTCCCCTTCTTAAGAACCTTCGCTAGTCTCGCTTTGGACCACCACCGGTAACTTTCTCCCTACTCCACGTCCAATCGTTCATCTTTCATCTTCTTCTTCTTCTTCTTCTTCTTCTTCTCTTCTTCTTCAAAGAGAGAAAGAGAGAGAGAGAGAGAGGTGAATCTTCTCTCTTTTTCTTACTTTCTCACTCTTACTCTCACTATCTTTCCCTTTTTCATCTATCTCTTTCTCTCTTTCCTTCCCTTTCTCTTTCTATTTGGTCGTTATTTATTAGCAATCGTAAGAACGAGATGCGCCTAAACCAATATCATTAACGGCGCCAACGCCATCGAATGCTTATTGGCTTTTGCTAACACCGATCGAGAAACGCAAAAAGTGAGTGTTTATTTTTTCTTCCCTTTTATCTATTTTTATTTTTATTTTCATCCTTGCATCGTATCTTTTCTATCTCTTTCTCTTTCGAAAGATAACATCTTGTACGATCCATACTAATCTTTTATAAGATCTTAACATATTCGCGAACATGGTCACTTTCTTCTTCTTCTTCTTCTTTTTATTCTGTTTATTTGTATTTTTATTTACTAAACCTTTAGTTCACTTTAATATTTTAAATTGTATTAGCTTTTGATTAGATTATTTATTTAATTTTTCTACAAGTTTGAAATAATAATTGAATAATTTGAATCTATTTTCTTGAATGGTATACGAACAAACTGTGTGTTTTATTTTTTTGGTAAGAAGAAAACAAGAGTTTGGATGATGAAACGTTTATCATCTGTGAAAACAACTTTTACCAATCAGTTTTATGATATTTTATTATAATTTCAAACACGTGATACACAGAGGTATTAAATATTAGTAGCAAGCGAAACATAGAAGCGATCAAATGTTTTGTTTGCAACAAAGCTGTTTCCTGAAATATCGTCTGCAAATGGTGTCTATACATTCTCTCTTTCTCTTCCTCTCTCTCTTTCTCTTCATCATGATGAAAGAATCTAACGATTCTTTTGAACCCTGGATAGATTCTCGATTTAAATCATTGATCAAAGAACTGTCTTACGTGGAATAATCTAAAATTGAAGGAATCTTTAAACAACAATCTTGAATGATCGATTTAACTAAAACTAAGATTAGCTGCTAATCGTGAAATTTTAATCAACGTAACCCACAACTATTTTCAAGATAAAAATATAGAAAAAAATATATTTGTCTAAACAATCGTAATCATTTGGTTTGTCAAAATAAGGAAGTATCATTTCAAAGTAGAAATAATAGTAGAAAGAAAAAAAAAAAATACCCAGTGTCCATTCTGTTGAAGCAGCAGCGACGGAACGATTTGTTCGCGCTGCGGGAGTCTGGCTTAACGAAAATAAGCTAACTTCTCACATAATTCATTGGGTTGGATTTCGGGGTCTAAGGGCCCCGAACACAACCTCTTCTTAGAGTATCTTTCTTCTTCAACATATCGAACGTATACAAATAGAAATCGTTAGAATGATTTTGTGTTTCTACGTCTTCTGAATGAGTTTGAAATTATAAATGATTTGTTATATAAATATCTTAACGTTAAATCGTATATTTGAATTAATTTATAAAATAACTAGGCAAATTAAACACGAATACAAATTTCAGGTATTTCGTATGATTTTACAATTACTACAATGCCTAATTCAATTGTTATAAATAATTCTTTTCTAGTTGAACTCATTGACTAATTAAAAAAAATATATTTAACTTGTTAGAAAACAATACTTTCTAATAAAATTTATTAAAATACCATAACGTATTTATTTCTAAACGTATCTTCATTCTAAACACTCCAATACTCTATTAATTTTCAAACCAAAAATCTCATAGTAACGAACACATATTGTAAATGATCATCGATCGATGTTTATAGTTCGAGTTTCTGTCTAATTTTCATTGGTTTTACATCGATTGTGATTATCACTATTTCCAACAAAAAGCTTCTGCCGGTATCTGTCCATTGTACAGAAGGAAGAGGTTCCTGTTTTCATACTCTCATTGTAAACTAAACAAGTATACATAAATATAAAATAACTTGTATCGGTGTCCAGAAACAACACTGCTTTGATGATGAAACAAACGAAATTTCATGGGAATTAGTTGAACGATTCGTTCAAAAATCACTGCACTAATATGCCCGATCAGGTGGATTATTAAAAGTAAAACCTTTTTTTTTTAACGAAGAAAAATTCATTTTGCAATTTGAAAAGAGAATAACCATCCGATGTTGTTTAACTGCGATAAAATTGTCCTCTTACCATGGGTAATCATCGTTTCTTCGTCTTTTGATACACGCGTATCATTTAATTCTAATAACAATAATAATTACGAAAAAAAAAGGTGAGGGATGAGGAAGAGGGGAAGGTAATATCAAGTAACGTTAGAATATACAATTTGGATTTCTTTTTTTATCTGATGATGAGAAAAAGAAAGATCGATCGAAACGAGGCAGGCATACGGTTCTATTCTATTCTAAACACGAAACGTTTTGAAGTCGGGGTGACGAAGTACGGCCGAGTTTTCCTTTGCGTTATTTTTTTTTTTATTTCTAAACCAAAGTATGCCAATATATGTGTGTGTATGTGTGTGTATATATGTGTACGTACAAGAGTGAGAGAAAATAAGTCGTATCGATCAATGACACAAACGTTTCGAACAATACGACCCCGTTTCTTTATTACAGTCATCAGTCATTCGGTATAAATATTAAATTCGCTAAAAAACTCAACTACTCGTATAGGATGGAAAAAGGGGTGGGGTGGAGGGGTATAGGAGGGAGGGTAGAAGTTGCAACGTCAGCCGCATCTACAAAAAAGCAGACGGAGGAGCAGCTGACCGATAGAAGCTAGATTGCTGGATGATGGGGTTCCCGATATCCAAAGTATTTTTCCCGTCTATAACCAAAGATCCTTTAAAGGGATCTACGATCGCGTGATTTTGATCTTTCAAAAAAAATACACATCTATGATGTATATATGTATTTATTCGCATACGTTTGCACCGATTCGTGTTTAATTTCCGTGAGATTTAACAATCTATTTTCACTTGTACGTTTTAAAAAGAAATAGTTTATAGTCAGTTTGACATTCGACTATAAAGAAAATTGCACTGTCATTTTGGAAAATCATCATCCTCTGTTAGAATATTTCAAATATTTTATTACGGTTACATCGTTTTTATTTCGATACTACTTCTTTATTTTCGTATATATATATTAATTATTGTATTATTTTTTATTTATGTATTATTTAAATCATATCGAAAGTTTAAATCGAAGGATGATAATTAAAATCAAATGAGATTGAACAAAAATATAATATACTTTAAATTAATTATATTAAATAAATATTTCAATCGAGTTTTATAAATTTTCTTATCTCTCATAGAAACTTAATTAGATATTTATTAAAAATAATTATCTTAAATTCAAAGTACATTGGTCCAGGTGTTATTCCTAGCAAAGTATTTTAAACGATGCAGGTCTTCTCGAACGTTTTTATTTGTATTTTTATTTTCTTGTATGAGGGAACGAAATGTGTGTGTGTACTATAAGAACATTATTAGAGACGTTATGAGAGAATGAAAGAAAGAAAGAAAAGAATAGAAAGGAAAGGAAAAGAAAAGAAAAGAAAAGAAGTAAAGTAACGGATGTCATCGGGACTTGAGATGTAGACGAGGGAGATCATTGTTGAAGAAGAGTTTTAGGAACAAAACTTATTTTGCGAACGAAGTAGAGGTCCAGAAGGGTTTAAACAGCTATTGTCAACCGTCTGTCGCAAAGACGATAATGAAGAGCAAAACTTTGTGCGAGAGAGAAAGAAATAATACGAAAGAGAGAAAAGTGAGAAACACTTTGGATGACTCTCTCTCTCTTACTCTCTCTTTCTTTCTTTCTCTTTTTTTTTACTGATCAAAAAGAGAGTGGGTACTTGAAACTAGAAGGATCACCGGCTGTTTAAAGACAAAAGAGACTAAAGTTTCCTTCTTGAACATTTTTAATTGTCTAACCAATAGCCCATGCATTTTCTTCCTTCTCTTATTCTTATTCTCTTTATTTCCTATCACGTTTCATTTCTCCTTCTACATCGGACACACTCGCGTTATTATAATTCTTTCTTTATTATTATACCGGTGCAAAAGGGTTTGACGAATCCGATGGTAGATATTTGGATGTATTTTACCGCCTTCAAGAGAGGCGGAGTCTTCCTACTGATGTATATTCTCGAAAGGGTGCCAAAACCTCCTAGGGGTGCTGCTTTCGTCACGTGATGTCGTATTTCATAGGTGGGTACGACAGCCGTCCAATAATCGAGCCATACGTGGTTCACACGACATTATTTCCCTACACGTTCATATAAACAATATGTGTTTTAATCTTAGAAATTGTATTTTTTTTATATTTCTATAACAACTCGTATCAAAAATATTCTTTCCACGTATGCACATAAATGCACATGAATGCACGAGATGCGTGTATTTAGGATCCATTAACACTAGAACTACCGGAAAAAAAACAATGCTACTTCTACCAAAACCAGTCAAAATGACTGGTCATTTATAATCGTAAAAACAGAAGAATTGTTTTATTGTTTTGTTTTATATTATCATATAAAATGAATATAAGGGTATCGAAATACATCTACATGGTGCCAATTTTAAAAAATATCATAATTTATTTATAATAACAACATTTTTAACACTAGAACTATCGGAAAAAAACAATGCTACTTCTACCAAGACCAATCATTTTGACTGGTCTTGGTAGTTCTAGTGTTAAACGAAAATATTAAAAATATTAGGTGGATTAGTTGAAATAAATTTGGTTTTTCTTTATTTTTATATTATTTTTATATACACACATACACTTACAGGAATATTGATTAATTGTATTTCTTGAATAGTTTTATCGAAAATCTTTCTTTTATCTTCCTTTTTTTTAACTTCGTTTATTCATGCATATGCATTTAGATTTAACGAAAAAAGAAAAGCAAGTAGAAGAAGTAGAAGAATAAGAAGATGAATAAAAAGAAACCGGTTAGAGAATTTTTCGAGAATATAATTTAATTGTAAGTAGGCTTCTAGACAGGATAAAAGTATTATGATGAAGAGGAACGACGGGCATCCTCTTAACACCTCGGTAAATAATCGCTTTTCTAGGCATATTGTATGTACTCTTGAGTACAATGAAACTTACGAGCATTAATTAACGAATAAATTAGCATCGTAGAGCTTGGCGTACTATAGTGATTACATTTTAATGATACTGCGACTATCAAGGAGGTACAGTAATAAGAACAGTAGCAATAGCAACGATTTGTAATTCTCTCTCTCTTTCTTTTTATTTTATTTTCCTATCTCTCTCTTTCTCTCTTTTATTTTTCTTCCTCTAGTTATTTTTTATTATTTTCTTCCTCTTCCTATCACAGAGGAAACATAGTTTATATATCCAACAAGCTAACTCAAAAGAACACATCATTTCTTTTCATAATTAGTTTCGTTCTAATTTTTCATTCGCACAAGGATTTATTTAATATCTCATTTAATATCTCATTTAATTTTTCGTTAGATTTCGTTAATGTTAAACAAAGATGAGAACAATTCGTCCTCAATAGTGTTGATTTTGTATCGTGTTTATATCTTACCTTGTGATAATTCATCAACGTCATTATTTTTTGTATTTATTATTTTTCATATGGAAATTATTGATAGAGATATCTGTGAATAATTGTTGGATAATTAAACTACTCGTTAACAATCCATACTGCAAATATCATTTTTATATTTTGCTTTTATCTAGAATATAACATTTAATTAAGACGTTGTCACGTATCTTTATTTTAAATACGAGAGGATTGTTAATGAGTAATTAACGATTAGCTTTAGCATTCACAAGACTTGAAACTTTTTTCCTCTTGTCTTTATTTCTTTCTCTCTTTCTCTTGGTTTCTGTGGGCCCTCTCGAAGGGCCACGTCGCGGAGGGAGACTCAAGAGGGCCGGAATTGCATGTCAGCGATATTGCACGCTGCATTATGCATTATGTATGCGAATACGGTGCCGCTTTCACGCTCGAATGTACTCTCTACGTACGCATATACATACATGTTCTATGTATATATCCTACGTATGTTACGCGTCGTTGAACGTTTCGTTAAGTAAAGCCGATCAAAATGGTCATAGGACACTTGTTTTGCATGAACCTTTGGAAAGAGTTACTCTAATCGATATTAGAAACATGTATTTTTAATTATTTCTGATAATATAATCATTATTTCTCGTTTCTTTATTTCAATTTAATGCTAATTTTCTAATATGTCAGGTTTAATAATAATTGTATTTTTGATTTATGAATTTATTTATTATTTTTAATTAAGAATAAGATTTTTTTCAAAGATAAAAATATTCAATCGATTTTATCAAATGTAGTTTAGAAAAAAAGAAAATCAAATAATTTGTTTCTACATAAAATATAGTTTCTTTATATTTTAGATAATATTTATTCATATTTATTTAATTTAATACTTTATTATGCTTCATTTACTTTAAAGTTTATTCAGAAAAATGTAATAAATTTCTTAATATTATTTAAAATAATTCACGTAAGATATTTAAAGTAGTTTGATCAGATTCATTCGAATTTTGTTTAATTGCACTTTTTAATAATTCTTGATACTTAATATATTATTGTTAATAAAAATACACGCGGAAACGTAAGTTCTAGTTTGTTTTTAACACGGTACATAATTTTACCATGCATTTATTCATGAAGATTTTACAATCGGATAAGTAAACTAAGTCATTCATTTCGACTAATGTAAAACATTTGCACTGCGTTACAGTCGAGAGGTATTGAATTTCTCGAATTATTTTTTCTTTAATTCTTCTTCTTCTTCTTTTACTTATATATGTTAAACGTATTTTAATCAGAGGGAAAAAAAACTTAAACGAGAGAAAAAGAGAGAGAGATAGATGTTAATCCAAGAAGATAAGACGATGACGTATGTGATTTTTACGGTGTGAAGAAGGTAACAAACTTACTTACGGTGTTACCGATGTTAAACCATAGATAAAAAAAACAACCCTATGTGTGTATGTGTATGTATGTAATAAGTTGAGAGTACATAGTATTTATACCATGAATTACATTAACATGATGGAAAGAAATAGATATAATAAAAAAGAAAACTCAAACGAAGATATGACATCGATAATTTTATCCACGAGTTTTTCCAACACACACACATACACACACATACGTAGATACACGTACACATAGATAACTTTAAGAGATCTGATATCAGAATTCTTTCGTGTGAAATTTACCATTTCTTTTTTTTTTCTCTTTTCCTTCTTTTTTCTTTCTTCGATTATAAAACGTTCTCATAATTATTTGACTTACAAATATATATATGTGTATGAAATTATGTATAGATATGCATATACGATCACTGGTAAAAAAAAATCAACGGTCACAGGTGATTCTCGAGTATGATGAGAATATGTAAATATGTGTTTTATAGTTGTAAGGACATGTACAACGGTCGGGAATAGAACCGATAACATTTTTACTACAAATTCATTCTATCTTATTACCTGTAATGATTCATTCCAAACTAACTTGAAACTTTAAAACGTTGCCAATGAAATGAGATAAATAAACGTTAAATAACAACCAATTTCAAGTTTTTCTATTTTTAAATTTAAATGTCATTTATCAAATGATTTTATCGACAATTGACGATTTTTATAGGTTTTCCCATTTATTCTCTTCTTTTTTTTCATAAATCTTGAAATATGACAAATAAATGTTCTTTAAAGGAAAAATCGTGTGAAAATAAGGAAATAATAAACAATAATGGATATCTTTTTCCCCAAGTTAATGTAACGATCATCGAAAAAGTATTTGAAATAAAAAAAAAAGAAACATTAATAACAGAAATTAAAACCGTGATGGTATTTTGATTGGATTATTATAGATCGACTCGATTGTAAACAATGTATTAGGAATCAAGTCAAATCTTTGTAAAGGTTACATCCGACAGTTGAGATTAATCCGAGAAGGATAACAGACGTATTTACTTGTACGTGTTTCAGTCCGTCGGTTACGAATTAATTTGTGCGTGCGGGAATATATATTTCGAAGTGAAATACTTTGTAATTGGAAATAAAGTAAGAGAGGTAAATTATTTTACGAGATATTACTTGTTTTATCATGTTTTTTTTTTGTTAATTTAAGAGGATCAGAATTTTGGTGATTTGTTTTTGAGGACATCGAATAATCGAGTGACGAGATTAGAAAGATTCTATTATTTTATAAGATGTTAATTTTTAAATAATTAATCGTTTCTTTAGAAGTTTGGTTTTAAATAGAAATTTTATTTATGCGATACAATATTAACATTTGCTTTGCATATGTTTGTTCAAGATTTTAGAAAGATTGTAATCTTGTTTTAACGAATAAATCAATCCACGGTTAGATTTTTTCTTAATAAGAATTATTTTATAAGATATTCTTTTGTATTTGTAGTAATAATGATATTTAATAGAACGATTTTAAGAAAGAAATAACGTCACAGTTTATTGTAGAATATTTTTTTTTGTAAGAAAGACTTTGGGATAGAATAATCGAGACTGGTAAGAGATTAGAAACTAATTGTGTTTTATTTGTTTTATAAACAAATAAGTCTACAAATCTACGAGTTATTTTATACTTTCTATCATTGTCTTATCAGAAATTATTTTCAAA
>JACGTP010000317.1:0-44135 GCA_023678845.1 Mischocyttarus mexicanus
AAAACAAATAAGTGTTATTATAAAGTAATAAGATAATTGCAAAAAAACGATAAGAAAATGTGTGATACCAAAAGAAAATGGAATGCACTGCGTGTATGAGATATTTCCTATATTTAAATGAAGAAGATAAAATAAGATTATAATCATAAGAAGATTAGATTAGAAGACTGCGTGTATTTTACTTAGAATTTATAATAAATAAAAATAACGATACACACGTTCGCGTGAGAAGCTAACAGAGTTCACGACAAGATTATTTTTGTATAACGGGCAATAAGAGAAATACTAGAGATATTAGCTTTCGGTCTATTTTTAGAAAAAAACTAACTACTCAAATGAATCTAATTCTTAGTGCAATTATTTTAACCAAAGCTTAGAGCTTTCTATTGTCGAAAATATTCCAAACAGAAAGTGGCCATTAATTCTCCTAGTTCGTAGAGTAAACTTTCCTCTCTCCCTCTCTCTCTCTCTCTCTGAAGTACTTGTTAATTTATTTATAATCCAAAGTTGAAAGAAGAAAATAACAAGAGACACCCAAAGCGTTATTATCTTTGAAGAAGAGTAAAACCGATAGAGAATCGCGAATTGCGAATTTAAAGTCACTCGCGATATCGTCGACAAGAACCAGGCAGGCATCGGCTATTTTTATGGCTTCGGGAGCGTTCATTCATAAACTCGATATAGTACTTGGAGACTCGAATGGCACAAACACGAGAGAGCGATCAAGCAAAGCGATGAGCTCGCTTACGTATATATTTGTATACGCACTACGTACATGAGACATATAAACAAACGTACACGTGTACGCATTTACGTATACTCGTATGTAGTAATACTGGATATACGTCACTTATCCGAGCACTCTGATTACGGTTATCTTATAATACCTACGACGTTAATGGCATCGCGGCACGATAATCGACTACTATCATTAGCGAACGCATAAATTCTTATCTAAATTTAGACGGGGCGAGAGAATTTGGCGTGTACGTCCTTATGAAAAGGCGCATCATCAAAAGATGTTTCTTTTTTTCTACCGAGATTTACCCATTGTCAGACTCAAAATTAGTTGTTATTCGTTTATTGTTTATCGTAGTCAACGAGGCAACTCGAGGAGGAGTCTGGTACAATATAATCCCGGTTCTTAACCTCCTCTGGCTGTGACCCAAATAAAGAACGCAAGAGATCGTGACAACTCGTTGAAGCGATTATCGCGTAACGCGCGTAACGCGCGTAACTTGCACGCTCCAAGAGCCGAGTGCACGGAATGAAAGGTAACACGCAAGCCAACTTCCAGGAAGGAACTTTTTCTTACTAACTTTTCCCTTCCGATCGTTTCTTCGTCGCTTCAATCGTTAATCTCTCCGCGACCAAGGAGACGCGCTCGGAGCTTTTCTTTTGCCTGCTCGACCGATCAGGATATCCTTTCAAGTCAAAGCAGAAAATTATTCGAAGAAACGGCGCGAGTTAGATCGCAAGAAGCGCCATTAAATTGGACTTACGTAAAGGGTACGCTCAATTGGACGTGATTCAAGATCGATTTCCACGCTGCTTGTTCCAAGACGATGCACTCGACGATGTTTTCCTCGACTTTAGCGAATTACGATTTTCATTTCCATGACATCCTATTCTTCAAGATCACTCCTAGACGAACAATTATACAAGCAAAATTTACCAGTCGGCTCGAAATATTCATCATTAATCAAAGTCAATATTGATTATTCGAAAGTGAGCAAGACCTTTACTTATATTAGTCATATCAAAGTATACAAATTAAAAAGTCATTTGCTAAAATATTTCACGAGTTAATCAAAATTTGTCATCGCTCAGATAAATATACTCTTCGTAATGAAATATCTTTTATACCTTTTTCTATTACCTCTTTCCCGTTCGTCGTCGATCGCGTAAAATCCTACTTTATCTTCGCGTTTGATTCATTCTTATCAAATAAATAAACGACGATGAGAAATGAAAAATGACAAATGAGAAGAAAAGATAAACCTACGAAGAAGTGCGTGAGTACTGAAGTTTTCTTACCGATATAAAACAGCTATTATTTTAGCATTTGTATTGCCAAGCATATACTCGATAGGAAGTGCGTTATATAATCGAATATCAAGGTTACACGTTGGTGATTGGAACGATTAGGAAAATAAGAAAACTCGAGAATGAAAAATCGTTCGAGCGAAGACGAGAAGTTTTTATTTATGACGGATCCTTTTTATTATCCTCTTGGATAGTTGCTCCATCCAAGTCGATATATCGACCGACCAAGCGATTCTTTCGAATCTTTATTTTTCTAATAAAATTCAAAAGCCATCTCTACGCGATGAGTAGTCGTCGTCGTCGTCGTCGTCGTTGTCGTCGTTCGTTCATGACTTTTTATTCGTTCGCGACCTTTGAGGATGATTACGAAATCACGTGGCATTTCACGTTCCAACTGCATAACTTTCTATCCATCTAACCGAATCGAAGGTGGACGGCCAAATTCATACTCTTTTCTCACGAGACTCGTTTCTTCTTTATTTGATATCTCGCTATTAGATAGCTACCGTCTTATAAATCCTATATCGACTCTCCTATATAGAATGTTTAAAGAGAAACGTTTTCTAATAGAATGGAAAATAATGTATTAATTGTTGAATACAAAATAAAGAAAAGAGTTCACATTTGAAGAGTTTCTCTTGTACGTTTCCAAAGTCGTCAAGAAGATATACGAAAGAGAAGATAGAGTCGAAAGAATACAAGAGAAAAGAGTAGGTAGGTAGAAAAAGAAAAAGAATTTAACCCGGAATTTTGACCGGTTCACCTTTTCAAATTCGATCGTGATTTTCGTTTGCAACCGATGACGTCGAAGAGGACGACGAAGAGGACGACGAAGAGGACGACGAAGAGGACGACGAAGAGGACGACGAAGAAGACAACGAAGAGGGCGAAGATGTAATTCTGTGTATGCATTGTCGGGGGTGGGAGATAATGCCCAGGTGAATACGAAATGGCGAACGCAAAGACGGTTTTCGAAGACGTGCGCGCGAGAGCTCGACCTTGACTGGAGATCGCTTTTTCTCTCTTATAGTTGCGAGAGAGCTGTCGACGATGATGAGGACGACCACGCCGTTCCTCCTTGTCTTTTTTTTACCCTCTCCTTTTTTCTGTTTTTTTTTCTTTTCCTTTTTTCCTTTTTTCTTTTTTTCTCGCCGCCTTCCATTTTATCCTTCTCTTTCTTGACTAATGGTAAGATAAAAAGGAATGTTGCGTAACCGTACACGTATATAAGTAACGTAAAGAGAGAGGGAGAGAAAGAGAGGGAAAGAGAGAAACGTATAGGAACAAAAAATAGAGAAAGAGAGAACAAATTCTACACCACACTAACGTATAACTATTACGTATACCCTATATATATACTTACGTTGTAAGAACAAATAAAATAAAAAGTGATACTTAGAAAACATGTGACATGATATGCATACAGATCTTACGTGAATAGGTTAAAATAACAAAAAGATGGATGGATATTAAAAGTATCAGACATAAACAGGAATTGAAAATTGATGAGATGTATAATTTGGCGTGGGAAAAGAAAAAAGAAATGAAGGTGAGAGAGACGCATGCATGCGGACGACGATGACAGGACGACCGTGGGGCACGGCTGAACTTGAATTATATGCCCAAGAAGAAGTCTCGAGCGTTATTGCGAGAAGGACTCTCTGCGCGGCAGTGGCCGTAACGTTGCTCGTTCGTAGATTAAAATTTCACTTCGACTTACGATATTAGAGACGTTTCCTTTTCTCGTTATCCGGTTATTTCGTCACACACTCCTGCTGTCCCGTAACACTAACGCCTACTAGGATCGAGATTTCTTAGGAGATCGATGCTAAATGCAAGAGGTAGAGAATAACACTTAGAAATTCATTAGATGCAAAAATACTCTACGTTTATATAATAACATTTCTAGGACTGAAGGATAAATCGGCAGTATCGGTCTACGTCGATGCTCTTTCGAAAGTTCGATTTATTGTGAAACCCTGTCGCAAAGGGAACACGGTCGGTCCTTTCAACTTTTACCTCGATTGGTTATATACGAATATTATATTCGAGTTAATTCTTTCACGAAGGTTTTCCCTTTCACCTATTGTTACAGATTTCAGAAAAAGTGTTAATACGAGAACATTTCCATCGAAATGTCAATGAATAGGGAAGGAAATAAAAGAAAGCGAAATTTCCTTACAAAAGGTCAACAAGTTTCATTCGAAACATTGTAAAGAAGATTTGGATCTATAGTAAACATTAATCGTAGAATAATAATGTCGATGTGTTAAGTATTTCTAAAATATTCTACATTGTATTCCTTACTTTAAATATGTTTATTTGTTCATTGTCTATGCGATTGGTAGGAAGCATCGATGAAAATAATTCCAGACGGCGCTTTCGTATTTTTACTCCTAATTACGTCAATCTCTTTCATTTACACGGTGTCTAAAACCTAAGAGCGAGAGAAATAGAGAAAATCGGAATGTCGGTGAGCCAGCTTTGCGAATCGCCTTATTATTGTCCGCAATGGCTCGACGACGATTTGTCGTTTCGTTGACGCTGCCATGGTATTAACCAACTACGGTCAAATCGATCGAGGAAACGGCGAGTGAGTTTCTCGATCTACCTTCGAAAGAATTTTTTAACGGCTCGCAATGAAAAATCTAACGTATATCGTCGTCCAGTATTAATTGGCAACGTGATTCGTGTATAACGGGTCGTAAAATGTAAGATTAACGCGCGTGACTTTACAGTCACGCAAAGAAAATCGTAAATCGAAAGGTCGAATCGATCGGCGTGAAAATATTGAAGAAAAAGAGAAAAAAAAGAGAAATAAAAGAGAAATAGAAGAGAAAAAAGAAATAATGGTATAGATCCTTCGACGAAGAGATCGATCACCGTATTTGGCGCGAATGACGTTGCGAAACAAGTTAAAACTAGGATGACCAGATTAGAAAATTTAGTCACGAGTACATACGCGTGTTTCTGAAGAAAAAGTTTGCCAGTTGTATATGCATATTTACATTAATCTTTTACGCATCCTATTTTTCTATTAGATTTAACAAAGTCGATATTTAACGCGCGTCGTACACATCAAATTAGAATTATTTCCATAGTCGATAAGAATAATTTCACGCAAAATCTATTGTGTCTAAGAAATGAAGTAAATCAGATATGTAAAATTGATTTTGGCCCACGTAACCAAAGTCTCGTGCCAAATCGATGACCGCACACGCGTGTTGCCAGAGAAATTCAACAACATTTAGTCAAAATTTATATCGTTCCGTATGCTTTAGAATTTTTTCTTTCGGTATACGACTTCGTTATCTTTTATAGGGACGTAACTTAAAAAAGAAAAGTATAAACACTTCATTGAAATCGTCTTACCTCACAATGTAAGTCCTCCATTTTGTCGTCGAGGATCGATCAATCTCTCGATTGATGATCACTGTCAACCTTGATAAATATCCGAATGAAGATCTGTCGAATAAAAAATACACGTCCCTCAGGATTCTCTCGAGGAATCTCGAGACATCCTCCAAGCTTCGTAATAACGACGACGACGACGACAACGGTGACGGCGATCTCGCTGACACGTGATGTGAAACATTGAAACACACCGGTATAACTGTTGGGTGCACAGATACCACACAAATAATAACTCAGTTTACATGGAATCGTCGTATTGGCACCCGCGCGTCACTTGAACACACTCGATAAAAATCGGACGTTTCTTCGTGAACACTTGTATCCTATGGTTTGTTCGAAGATTGAATGGGAGGAAAACGAAAACGGCAACGGCAACAGCAACACGGCATCGGCAACGGTAGAGGAAGAGGACGGAGGTCGTTATCTCCGGTCAGCTGTTATTCTCGATCCTCGGCTCTTCATGGTCGCGAGCACGTGCTTGGAAGTTCGTAGCGGAGAGCGCGGGCTCTTCCGGGTGCTCCCGGGAAGATCGATCCTCAGGGCACGCTCGAAGAGGAGTCGTCGAAAACGTCTTCGTCGAGGAGAAACTTTTTTCTCTTCTTTTCTTTCTTTTTTACTTTTTTTTTTTTCTTCTTTTTCTTTTTTCTCAACGGGGACTAGCACGGCGGACTCGAGCGTCCAGGGTCAACCGGCTGCCGCTCCGGTGCTACGCTGCTGCCGGCACTTTTACCCGTTGTGTACTCTCAAGGACTCGGAGGTGACTCCTATTCCTTTCTCTTATCCTTTCGCGCGCGCGCCTTTTTTATCCCGCTAACCTTTTTAAGTGCACTTTTAATTCCGCGTCGCGGCCGCGTGTCTCCGCTCGCGCGCGCCGAATCAACCAATCAACGAACGGTCTCTTATTGTCAAGTTATCACAGTCACTGTATACGCTCCGTCCTACTTTACTCTCTGTTTATCTATCTGCTTTTCTCCCTTTCTTTCGACTTTTATATTTGCTCGAATATAAAGCCGGGACTGTCGTCTCTTCCGGAGAACTTGCTTCTCCGGATATGCACGGAGCGTCTCCTTTACGTCGACTCTCTTTTTCTTTCTTTCTCTGTCTCTCTCCGTTTCTCCTTTCTCTTCTGGTTTTGTAATCCCTTTTACGAAACGCTTCTGCAGGCCGACTACTCGTGCGCCGCCCGTACACAAGACGGCGAGTAAAAGCAATGCTCGAGCACTGTAGGAGGTGAAGGAAAAGGAGGAGGAAGACGAGCACCAGAAGAACTCTCCTCCAAGGAACGTTATTCTCCCCCGACGACGAAGATGAAAACGAAGACGAAGATGACAACGACAACGATGACGATGACGAGGAACGTTACCGAAGAAATATCGTTGACCTTGAACGTTCACATTTCGAAAGGCTCGCGGCATCGAGCCGGCGAAGCGGTCCTAGCAGCATTTCCATTGCTTTTCCTTTCCTTCTCCTTTCCTTCTTCGTCCTCCTCTCTTTCTCTCTCCCTCTCTCGATCTCGTCGTTCCGTTTCGCGAGCGAGCAGCTCGAAACGTCGTTAATAACCGGATCGCCAGCCGCGTTTCACGACTCAACGAGCCAGAAGCATCGTTACGCAACGCTACCGAGGAGAACGACAATATGACGAACAGAACACGCTGACAATTCTCTTCTCCAACAGCTTCTTCCTCGATATCTATAAACAGGTCTCAGCAGAAAAGATCTTTGGAGGTAAGGAGCGCCTCCGCCCACCCTCTACCTAGGCCGAGAGTGCGAATAAGAAGGAAAAGAGGGCGAAGATGTTTTCGATGATGAATAATACGTTTGGAAGGGAGGGAGGGAGAGAGAGAGAGAGAGAAAGAGAGCGCGATCTACGAGATCGGATTTTAGCGCTCGGCGCTCGGCACTCGGTGGTGCGCTCCGCACGCGCGCCAGCCGAACTCGGCGGTTTCAACTTTTACTTTCAGCTCTTACACAACGCGGCCCGCTCGTTGCGCTCTACATAAGCGGCAGCCGAGCGTGCACAGAACGACCGTGTTCTAAAGATTCTCTAACTTTGACGGAGCTTCTTTCTTCTTTTATTTATTTCACTATTTATTTGTTCTTATTGTTTAATATTTCTCTACCACTTTCTCTCTACTCTTTCTTTTCTGCAACTATTTTCAAGAATCTTCTTTCAGTTTTCCTAAAATGTTTATTTGTTATCGCTGCTTCCTTTTCAAATTTGAATAAAAGTATTTCTTCTGTAAAATTCCTCTATCTCTTTCTCGTAACCGTTCTCTAATTCAACTCTTCCCCCTTTCGAGCTGCATCAACTGGTCGTAAATGACCTTTATATAGATTCTTCTTTTCCCTTTTCCTTTCGTCCTTGTAGCCCTAATAACTTTGTTCTGGTTTTCTCCAATATCCTTTTACTCTTTCATTCCTTTTCACATGTCATTTTCTCCGTTTCTCAATCGGTCTTCTTCTTTGTTATTCTTGAATTTCCTTTCTTATTTCCTTTCGTTTTTCAGACTAGTTTGTTGTGACCGATTGCTCTCCATTTATCTTCCGATCTCTTTCCTTTACTTTTCTTTTGTCAACGTAACAAAAGGAGAGACGAATATTACGGAAAGACGAATATTACGAAAAAGTCGAATAAAATTTCCGAAAGAATGAGTAAAGTTTTGAACGTATGCTGCTCATGCAAAATAATCGTTTGACACGTGGTATACGTCCACGCGTGCCCATCAACACCGAAACTCGTTTCGCGCGCTCAGTAGAGATCTCTGGACGATCGATGCAAGATCTTTCTCGCGGTCGGCTTACAAATCCACGTGCCTTTGCTGCCGAGAATTCCCGTAGGAGACTGTTGACAGCGATGAGAACGAATAGAAAATAAATAAATATTCCTCGTCGAGGGAGCAGCGCTCCCCGCTTTAATAGCCAATAAAAAAAAAAAGAACAGGAATAGTAAAGAAACACACAGTGGACGCAAATAGACGACACACACTTTTTTCCTTCGAATACACTATTATCTCGGAGTCACCTGTCGCGAGTTCAGACGGGAGAAGGAGAATGGCACAAGCACGCGCGAAAATATAATCATAGACGCGCGTTACGACAAAGTTTTCACGCGCGTGATTTCTTTCTCTCTCTCTCTCTCTCTCTCTCTTTCCTTCCTTTCGTGTGATAGATGCACTCACGAACTTATTTACTCTTTCTTTTTCTTTAAGAGAACTTGTTTAGGGAGAGAGGATCTCTTCCGGTCTCCGCGGTGTGTCTCACTGCTACTCGCTCGGTCGTAACTTTTGCGCAAAGCCGAGACCCTCTCTCGTGCTCTCTACATCTCTCTCTAACTCTTTCTCTCTCTCTCTTTCTCTTTTTCTCTCTCCCTCTACCATCAGAGTACGGCTCCTCTCTCTTTCTCCCTCTCGCTCTCCCTCCCTCTTTCTCTGTCCGCTCGGTTCCTAGGTAAGCGTTGAGAAAGAGAGAGAGAGAGAGAGAGAGAGAGAAAGAGAGAGAGACAGAGAGATAGAGAGAGTGAGGGAAAGAGAGAAAGAGAGAGCGTGTAGAGCGCTCGACAGGAGGTGGTGCTTGCTCTGCCACTGCTTCTAGCACTGTTCTTGCTGGTGGTGGTAGCCGTGGTGGTGGTAGTGTACAGTGGTAGTGGAGGATAGTGGAAGTGCTGCTGACTGCTATCGGCGCTGTAGATGCTGCTGGTGGTGGTGGTAGCGGCACACGACGCGACGCGCTTATCCAACAAGAATGAACTATCTGTGTGTATGTGTGTGTATGTCGAGCCCCACGTCTACTATGTATCCTCTTATATGTATAATAAGCGGTCTTAATGTATTGCGCTTGCGTTGGTATAAGTCTCCGATGTTGCGCCTATTGGTGAAACGGTGGTGAAAGAGAAGAGAGGCCAGGTGGGCCCCGCTCGAGATCGAACCCAGCAAAGGGTTGAGGGTCCAAAATGTGCGTCTCCCTCTCCCGACGGAATGAATACCCAAAGCGCTAGAGAGGGCTCTTCGGTTGGTTCGTAAAGGGAACCGTAATATTCCGAGTAGTATACGAGCCAGTCCCATCTCTTCTCCGATCTCTTTCTCGCGCTCTCTTTTTCTAACACCCCCACTATCCTAGTCGAAGCTCTGTTACATTACAAATAGCTCTTCTCTTGCCTAGGCCGGTACACGCGCGCTTTCCTCTCTCTTCCTCTCTACTCCATACATACATACGTATATCACCGACGTTCGCGCGCGAACAAACGTAAACTATGTGTTCGTATTAGCCGCGTTTTTCGTGCACATGCACAGCCTGATAACGGACCGCGTGCTTTCCGAAAAGACCGCGCGCGCGCGCGCGCATGCTCCTCTTCTTTAAATGGACGTGCTCGAATAGAGCCTTTCTTTGTCTCGGCAATAGCGTAATACGCTCGGCTTAGACGATCTCTCGACGTAATACGTAAGAATCTACTTGGGAGCACTTGTTCGATCTTTTCCCGCTCCCATTCCTTTTAATACATGTATACGGGTATATGAAAAGAGCTTAAAATTCCTCCTGAAACGATGAAAAAAACTGCATAGTATTATAACAATTAAGAATTATTTCCTCTTTTTTGTCTTTTTTTTTTCTCCACTTCCGTTTGCTGCTATTCGTTTCCTTCTTATTTCTTTTCCTTCGTCTATTGTCTCTTTTCGGCACCTCAATTAAAAGATTTTGATCTCTCTCTCTCTCTCTCTCTCTTTTTGTTACGTCTTATCTTTATTTTTATTTCCACTTCCGTTCCTTTTCTTTTTAGATTTTGAAAATAAATTCTCGTCTTTCTTCATCTTGATTTCTTTTTCCACGACCATCCGACTCTTCTTTTTCTCTCGTCCACCGTTCCACTACGACTTCCTCTCTCCTCGACTCTTTTCCTTTCTTCTCGTTTTCCGTCTGTTAGAACTCGTAGCTGATCCCATCGTCGTCTTTCTCCCGCACACGCTATCGCGAGGTTCTTCGTTCGTTCGCAAACCGCAAGTCGAAATCTTTCGTTTCTTCCTTTTTTCCTATTTCCTCTCTCTCTTCTTTTTCTTCTCTTTCTCTCTCGACTATAAGTTACACCGTTCGTTCTCACATCCTTTTCTCCTTCTCCCTTCAAGAAGGAGGAACACGTTCTTTCTCTCTCTCTCTCTCTCTCTGTTGCGCATGCTTTCTTTCAAAAACATGAGATCGCAACGCGGCGTAACTCGATCGCGTTTAGTATTATATATGTATGTATATGCGCAGAAACGACTCAAAAGAGATCATTTTCATCAAAGTGAACAAAATACTCTGTAATCGTTTAATTACGCGTTTTTTCTTTTTAATAAATTCAAACGAGCAACTATTAATATATAATGACGTGTTTCGATAATAACATAGTTACCTAAAAGTATTACAATTAGTTACGGTCCGTATAGATCGAAATGAAATATATGTATTATTTATGTTAGGTGTTAAGTTCGGATCATTTTTATAGACAATAGCTTATATACAATTGTAATTTTGTAATAGCATTGCAAATAAACGTAAAAACAATAACAAGCTGGTAGATAATGAGATTTCTCTTATTTGTCGTATCGGCTTAGTTCCAGTTTCTTCTAACACGAAGAAATTACGCGCGAACGAATGATCGAATAGGACGAAAAGGATTAATGACCCTGTTTGGGCGATCGCCGACAATGTGTTCGATTCCGTTTAGCACGGTTTCGAGCCACGGCTATCCGCATATATTCGCGAATTATGCCAACGGCGCGGCGTCTATACTTAGGAACGGTAGACGAATTTCATTCGCGAGAAGCCGCCAGTCGAAAGGAGGTCGGGGGAAACAGCTGATAGGATAATATTCAACGTTCTTAACGCTATACTAACTGTCACGTGGAGAATCATTTCGATGTGAAATTAGCTATAAAAATAAACAGTCTAAACAGAGAAAACTACAAATAGACTTTTATCCTTCATTAAATGATTGTATTATTCGTGTATCGATTAGCCGATTGGAAATATTTCTCACGAATCATTAGTCGCATATCGAAATGTAGGAGGATAACACGGAGGTAAATTTCTAGACGCATTATTGATTAATCGTTTGGATGAAATATTGATTTATCTTTTAACAAGAGATCAATCAATTTTCTTTTCTAAATCGATCGTTTGTTCGACAATGATCGAAGGAAGGAATGCCATGAAAAATGTCCATTTTTCTAAACTAATAATTTAATCGTCGATCGATGAGAAATCGGTGACCTTTAACGAAGGAAGAACCTACCATCTAGGGAGAAACGAATATCGTTCGTCTTACACTCCCTCAAAAGAGCGTTGCCGTGCCATTCGTCGATTGCACGCTTTTCGAATATAACAAATGGAAAAAATAAATTTAACTATATTCAAAAGATACGTATAATAAACGTACTCGTGCGCAGTTTCCTGGAAAATCGAAGGCGCTTTCGCGAGAAGATAAAACGATATGGATAGAAGGAACGCTTCGTAATAATCGGTTCGATTTTCTTGATTTATGCTAACATAGGGAAAGAGGAATAAAAACGCATATATACTTACGAAAATGATATGCACTTATATATACATATGTAGGTATTTCTATATTATGTACGCGCGATGGGAAAACGAAAAGTCTAGTATATGGACAAGAATTAAACGTTATGACTAATACGAAGTGCACGAGTAAAACTACGAGTAAAACTACGAGTAAAGAAAAAAAAAAAGAATAAGAAAAAGAAGGAAGGAAAATATCGAGCTATCTATCGCGTTCGCGATACTGTTTATTTATTTATGGTGCGGTCTAAATTAGAAGCGCGCCGAGAAGGCCAAGCGACTTGCGTAATCGCTGCAGGGAGCAACATGCTGCTGTTTATCATTACTCGCGAAAGAGTGGAGTAGAGATAAATAGATGGATAGATAGATAGATAGAGAGGGAGAGGGGCATCGCAAGGTCCTCTTCCGTTGCCTCTCGTCGCACACCGTACGTGCAATTAAAGTGTATTGTATTTTTATTTTTACATTCGCTGCACGAACGGCCTCCTCTCGCCTATAGCTTTATTCTTCGTTTTTTTTTCACTTATCACGAGACGGCTAAATATTCATACCGAAAATAAATTCGCGACAAGTAATCTACATGTATACATTTAGATTGTTAAACATTACCTACTTTTTTATAAATATTTATAAATATATTGAAAAATATTGATATGTTTCTTTTCATTTTTCTAAATACTTGATATAATATTATTATCTATTATTTTGACAAAATTTATTTACCCTTGAAAATGTTGACCTCATCCTGTACGTACATACGTTGAGTTCGGAAATAGAAAAAAAACAGAAAAGCAAGAAAAGAAGGGGGATTTGGTTGTTCTCCGGAATCATGGAACCACCTATGCTTTTTTTTTTTCTCTCCACCCTTTGCTCCTTTCTTCTATTCTTTCTCCAGCGAGCGTTGAACGTCTCCTCGCGTCGTCGTCCTCGTCGTCGTCGTCGTCCCACGAGAACGTGAGAGTGAATGAGAGAGGGAAAGAAAAAGAAAGAGAAAGAAAGAAAAGAAAAGATAGAAAGAAAAAGAAGCGTTCGTCGACGATCGTACTTGCACCTTTCTCACAAGGCAACGCGAGTAGCCTAGCTATCCCTTCCTTCCACCGAGAATCCCTTTCACTCGAATTTCTTGGAGGGCAGGAGAACGAAGCAAAAGAGGGAGAGACACTGAGATCCAGTTTGACCGTATAGGTTAGATCCTCGTTGGACTCTTCGCGTATATTTCGAGGTGGTTCGTTTTATTGCGAATCCGGTTTGCTCCCTGTGACGAGAGTGGAGAAAGAGCTCGAGTATAGCGATAGGAACGAGCAGAGAGAAAGAAAGGAAGAGGGAGAGGGAAAGACGTATTGAAAGAAAGGGCTAAGAGTGCGAGTGAGAGTTAACGTGGGACCGGTTAAACGGAGAAAAAGAGACAGACGTAGAGACGGGAAGTCGTGGAAGGAGGTGGAGGAGGAAGAGGAGGAAGAGGAGGAAGAGGAGGGATCTTTCTTCCGTCGTTTCGCCAACAACAAATACTCGTTCCCTTTTTCCCTTTCTCTCGATGGACTCGTTGCTCCTCTTTGCAATTGCATTAGCTGTTACTACTTCCGAAGATAGAAAAAGTGACAATGTTCGAGCTGGTGGCCACTTCCAAGGTTGCAAACTTCGTCGCCCATCCTTTAGCTCGTCGTAATTAGCATTCTTTCTAGTCATGGTCTTTCTACGTGTATATCTTCAACGTCGAGTATTATTTTACATTTCTTCCTCCTTGTATATTTTCGATCAAATGTAAGAAATTGACGATCCCGAGAGAACGCGGATAAATAAAACCTCTACAAGAACTGTCGTTTCCTTTTACCAATCGACTTTACGTAATTACACCGCTTTTGTCTTCCTAAGCGACAACTAAAACTTCTTTGCGTTTATTATAGCGCTTATCAATGAATTACGAATGCCATGCGCTGTACGCATAAGTTACTTTTAATTATCCATTCGTTTGGTAACATAATAAAAGAAGGAGAGGGAAAGGAAACTTTCTTATAAATCGATCTATTAATACTACCACTATTTATAATGTTTAGCAGTTACGTATGAACGTATAGAAATACTTATATTTGACATAGTTATGCTTTGCGAAAGTGTAAGAATAAATAATGAGATACATAAATGACCGAGGTATTTCTTTTCCGAGCGAATTCTTTCCCAACGCAACGCGACGAAAATCCTTTTCTTCTCTCATTTGCATTGGCTCATCTATTTATGCACTTATTTGCGTTCCTAGTAAAATGTCAGCATGTCAGGCTCGGTGCACAAAGTCGAGCTTAGGTTGCTTTAGGCTGACGATGCAAAGCTTCGATTTGTCGCAGGGATTTTTGCGATGGATAATAAGTGCTATCTATCTATGTATGTATGTTATGTATTTCATTCTTCTCCCGACAAGTTACAAATTGTTTTCAAAACGCGTTAAATCGGTGAGAAAATCGTTAAAACGATAAAGCCGAAGCGTTATTAGTTATTATCCTGTTCGACGTTTATGCCAACGATTCTCGGTCGTATCGTAGGAGTCTATTCGAATGCTCGCGAACATACTCTCGTTAATGGAAGAAAATGCGATTGCCGCTATCATCGCGCAAGAGAACGAAGTAATAGAGTGTAGTAATAGCTCACGGGCTGATGTCATGCGGTAACCTTCTACTTTGCACGTACGGTGTACCACGAAGAAACGCGCGAGTCCGATACTCGAGAAAAAAGAAAGAAAATTTAAGAAAAAGATACAACATCCTTCTCTCTTTTTCTCTCTCTCCTATTATTCTTTATATGAAGCTATAAATTAATTCGATAAACTTCAAATATATATATATGGGTATGTGTATATATTTGTTCATGCAAAATATCACATTCTTCATTTTATATTTATTACTTATTTTTTTATATTTTCAAGAGAAAAATATGAAAGAACTCTCTCGATTAACATATTATCTTCCTCGTCGTCGTCATTGCCATCGTCGTTGCAATCGTTCGACTCGACCCAAACTTGAGAAGACCGATCATTAAGGAATCCGATTAAACTTGTTAACTAAGAATGCCCAGTTAACTCTTCATGATATTTTAATTGGACTTATGGACAGAAAGAGCAGAGATACATACACGTACGAGGAGATAGGTGGATCAATAGTGGTGCAGGATACGGATACCCCTTCCAATTATTCGAGTTTCCCTTTCCATATGCCTTCTACAAATATCTCTCAACCGTATAAAAGTATTCAAGTATTATTGCGTGTACGTATAATATTCACATGTCTCTTGAGGATATACCAATAGCAAGAATAAATAATATTAACAAACGCATACACGGAGAGAGCACGATAAATCTTTAAAATGCATCCATCGTCTTTCCTTCGGCTGTTACAATGTCCTCGTGTAAACATTGCGCGTTTGTAATAGAATCTTATAGAAAGGGAAACCAGGTAAACTGGAGGTGGTATTTTCCCTATTCGCTTATTTAAATAAACTATTCCTTTATTTTTTTTTTTTTTTTGAATAACCCGATAAGTTTTGTTTTCCAAACGAACGCACCGAGTTAAAAACTTATCTTTAGAGCATAAATTAGTATTTGATTTTTAACCGTATCTTACCACTTATATATTACATTAGATTCTCTTTTTCGGTCAAGAAATGACCCAGATACGTAGCATGGTCTAAGCTCGAAGATTGGAAGATAAAATGATCGGGTTTGCGGAGTAGCTCGATGTATCTTAACAAGAGATTCCTTCGATCGAGAAACCCGTACATACATAAATACATAGACATGCGTTGAGCTAACTACTTCCCTTCCTCTCTTTCTCTCTCTTGCCACGCACTTTCACATAATTATATAATCTTTAATCTCAAATCCTTCCTCCAGAAAAGCGACATATTCTGGAAAGCGTTGGTTGCTCGTGGAAGGTTGTACAACTCTGACACGTGTTTTTGAAAACCTTGGTAAATCTGATATCTATTTTTAACTACGCATTTATAAAGCTTTAATGAAAAGCGATAAGGCAGTATATTATTTTTTTCTCGACTATTATTTTTCTGTTCTTTTTTCTTTTCCTACTCTAACAGAGAGAACGTGGAAAGATAAAGTATAGTATGTAATACACAATCGGGGACCTCGACTTTCCAAGAATGAAAGGCGCACGTGCGTTTCTCTTCGAAATGGTGCTGGTGCTTGCGATGGCGGTGGGGACCAGAACCGAGGAAGAGGGGAAAAAAGAAGGCGATTGTACGTGGCGTTCGTAGCAAATGGAACGTCTTTCGGTACGAGACAATAGGGAGCCATCATGGCCGGTGGGAAACGCGAGAATGAAAAATACAAGGAAAATCTCCGGCGAATCTTGAGCGCGCGAGCGCACTTACACGCTCGCTTACGTAATTTATCATTGACGGAGGACGTTCTCGAGGGACGAGAGACGTGGAGAGAGAGAGAGAGAGAGAGAGAAAGAGAGATGACTAAAAGGGTGTAGGCCATAAATGGAAATAATTCTAAATAGAGAGAAATGGGTACACGATTCTTATTTAATCCGAGAGGATTCTTATTTAAGCATTGAAGGACTTGGTTCGGTGGACTTTTTAATGCGTTAGGGTAAGATTCGACTATCCGAAAGTAGGTCAAGTTAGTCTCACGCGTGTCGTAATGTATGTGGATCTAACAAAAATTGATAATATTTTTATCAAATAACGAAATGATAATGGAATAAAAAAAGTTTTAACGCCTTTGAAGATTTTCGTAAGATTGACTTTTCAATGGCAGAAAAAAGTATTCGGAAAAATATTCAAATAAAATGTATACAATGGAGTATCGGTTAATCGATTATTGGTTACGCATTTAATTCGATACGACAGCCATTATTGCTCGAATTTTTCTTTTCCGAGAAAAACCTTCTAAATGGCGCCAGGGCGATCTATCGTCCGATAATCCACGACGCGATCCACGTGTACCCCCGATCGAAAACCTCGATCACGAACAGATAAAACTAGTGTTTGCTCGTCAACTCGAAATATCATTCGATTTTTCGAGCACGTGGAGAAACATTCCATCGGACGGATTCTAACGATATCTATCGTTCGATATTACTGAATGTACCTACATAGCTACGCACATACATACGTATATAGATATGTACATGCACGTCAATCATTGGTTTCCAATCGTAGAACTTTCATTCCAACTCATTTAAACACAATCTTTTACTGTTGTTCGATCGAAAAACTATTTCTCGAGCAATCGATACTGACGAAAACTATAGTATAATACGTATACGAAGACGTTACGAAAATACTAACACTTACACACATACGTTAATCCACGTTCTCCCGGTGTTTTTTAAAAATCACCTTGACTGCCTATCATCGTAATACGCGCCTTGCTGACGAGCCAGCACGCTTGCTTACACATTGTTTACCTTCTTTTTCTACATCCTAATGATCCAAATCCTTCGGATGATTTTCGATCGCGAACAGACAAGGAGACATTGCAGCAGCATTACTCTACGGATCATTATGTAATGTTATAACGTTATGTGAACGTTTTACATTCGATGCCTTGCTCGATCGCAGTGCTCTCTCAAGGCCTCCACATTGTTATTTGTACGTCGCGTTAACGCGTCGACGCTCCTCGACTTCTCCAGGGACGTAGAACAAGACGAAACCTAACCGAGAGCGTCTTTCTCTTTATCATTCGACCAACGTAACTACTATCTATCGACGAGTCTTTTCTAAAAGATTTCAACCACCAAATCAATCATTCAACGTCGTTGACTGGCGTATTCAATACCATCCAATGTTGTAAACAGTTAACATCATTCATTTATCCGAATTTATCCGAATTTATCCGAAAGATCGTAGGTATCGACACCTGTGTAATATAATATATTACCATCCGAAAAAAGAGCACAAGTACCTGATAACTAATAAACGTGAATGATACGTATCAGAGTGCCGTTAAGAAAAA
Source organism: Mischocyttarus mexicanus (assembly GCA_023678845.1). Taxonomy (NCBI): domain Eukaryota; kingdom Metazoa; phylum Arthropoda; class Insecta; order Hymenoptera; family Vespidae; genus Mischocyttarus; species Mischocyttarus mexicanus. Next base: position 17,975 of record JACGTP010000317.1, read on the forward strand.
CAAGCTGTAAAAACAAACGCTAAATAGTCTTTTCGTCCGCTAGCTAAAAGTTTATCCGCCAACAGCTAGGAATTATGCGCGTTCGCTCGGACGTCCACGCAAATAGCTTTATGCGACGTTACAAACTCAAACGGATTAACCTTGGGAGAAAATCACGCGATCCAGCCGAGTCCTAAGCTCCTTCCTTCCTTCATCTCTTTCTTCTTCTTCTTCTTCTTCTTCCTCTTTTTCTTCATCTCTTGCCTCTTACCTATACTCCTACTCCTACTCTTCCGTCGTACACATACATATGTTTATATATATATATACCTACACGTATTCTTACCTAAAGGCTTGACTTTTCCAACACGTTTCTAAATTGCGTCTCTTTTCACGGAAAACAACAATTCTCGCGTCGACCAAATCTTGTCTCAAAGGATAAACCTTTCGCCTAAAAACGTGCCCATAGATTCATCCATGTGTCTTTAGATGCATCGCACTTACAAGGCAAAGATCATTTTTGTTTTTTTTTTATGCAACACGTTAAAGAAACCCGTTTAGAAATTTTCTTGAGAAAATATGTTATGTAATTCATATAGAAGAAAGAAATTTGTTTGCATTTTGAAACGATGTTATTCAAAGCGTTATATGTTATGTTATATGATCGTTTTTGTGTATCATTGTACACGCATGAAAAGACTCGTTCCAGCTCGAAGGAGGAATCGAGCGTTCGCGTGTAATTCTTTGTCGCTTATCTCGGCACGAGTTAGTCGGCACATCGTGTATACGCTTTCTTTCTAAACGCCCCGCGCCCTATCGTCTTGCATTTCCATACGAGATATCTCTTTCTATCTATCTCTTCTTGCATTTCTTCTTTCATACTACGACGTTGTCACACTTTTGATTCGATAAACAGACATGAGAACGAGACGTCGAGGAGAAAGATGGATGGCTAATAAATGACAAAAGTGGAACATCAGAGGAAAGTGCAACGTAATGATAAGCTAATGAGGGAAAGAGAGAGAGAGAGAAAGCGCAATAAATATATCTCGAATATCATTACGATGTTGAATAAATGAAAGGAAATTTAAACAAATACCTACATATATAATATGTCGTAAGGATCATATAAATAAACCAGAGAGGTATTCTCCTGAGTGCAAACAATACGTAATTAAATTAACAATAGAAACGGGAGAAGAAGAAAGAGAAAAAGGTACGGAGAGGTGGGTGAGGGGGTGAGGGGGGAGAGGGAGAGGGGGAGAGATAGCAAGAGAGAGAAAAATAGTGAGGGAGAAAGGAAAGGCTTCGCTTTTAAAATTCCTCTCATTCACGCTGTCGGAGCCTTTAGAAAGCCTCGCCCGTTGCGTACGCGAACGGGAAGAAGGGCTTTATCGTGCGGAGAACCGAGAAAGGAGGCTTTACCGGCGCTTTGTCGACGAGAGAAACAGGGAGAGAGAGAAAGAAAGAATGATATAGGTAGAAAATAAGAGAGAATACGAGAAAGGAAGCTATCGAGAGAGAGGGAGATAGAGGGATGACGTACGCGCACGCTCTGATAAGACCTTATCGTGTGAAAGCACCGTGGCCTACTTACACACGCTCTACGCACTTATATGCTTCTCTCTCTCTCTCTCTCTCTCTCTCTGTCTCTCTCTCTTTCTAACGCTTCTAACGAACGCACTTGGTCTCGCGCGTGCATGTCTACGAGAAGGTGCTCGTGTCCTCTTTGCGGAGACGATGGCTAGATATAACTCTTGGAAAAGTCTTAAGCAATACATTTTATTTTTATCTATTGTTTACCATCTTTCTTTTTTTATTTTATTTTTCGTCATTATACTTACTATCCTTTCTTTTTTAATAATTCTCCTAAGAACTCTTAATCGGATAATTTTGTAAGAATTATTAAAGAATTGCCTCGGGGAAATAATAAAAATTATTTAAGTTCGACTTAGAGAAGAAAGAGAAAAATTTTCGCTAGAAGGGGGGGGGGGGGTCATGGAAGCGTTCAAAGAATTATTACGAAATTGGGTCGGTCAGAAATCTAAATTACTCTTCGTATTCTCTTTGCAAATGTTATTTCCTTTGCGGAAAGAAGATGGTAGCGTCGTATTTTATCGACAAGCTGGAGAAGAGATTGGAAAGGGTGAGTGGCATGGTCAAAAGATTGAAGCTGTTTCTACGTTTTTTAATATAAAACGTTTCAACTAAATTTCCTATTTCGTATTCTTATTTCGTTATGTTATAATAAATATTTTTTGTCTCCGTATCCTTCCCTGTATTTATATTTCAAACTCATCTCTTAGGTACTATTGAGCAATTTTTTTCCGAGCAACGAATTCGTGAATCGATTCGATGACTTTTTAAATACACTCTTACTTTCTCTTCATCGATAATACGCCGATTCCTTCTTTCTGTTTTCATCGACACCGCTCAAGGAATCTTAAGGAACGAAATTCTAATTTACGTGTTAGAAGTTTACGTCCAAATCGAAGATCGTATTAGAGATTGTAACGTTGAGAGATATTTTGCTTATATCATCGCCGTGTTCATTGAGTAACGTCGTATAACTCGTGATAAATACAAAAATTAATCAATTTCAAATCATGGAATTGAAGAAAATTATTTGTTCTCCTTTGTTGTTCGTAATTACAGTATGAACAACGTGTTCCAGATTTATAGTCAAACATAATTTGGCTTAGGATCGAATGACGAATTATTTTCTTTGATAAATAAATCTACGGGAGATAATAAAAATCAACCCCAAATGTTTCTGCTGGATTTTCAAATTGAGGAAATTTAAATTCTAACACGAATAAAAGAAGCAGCAATGCATGCGCAAAAATGTTTAGCATTCGTAAAATAGTTTCTAACCGAGTCATTAGATTTTTGGAAGAACATTATATTCAGCGATGAATCAAAATTTCAACTTCGTTTTAAACCTAAGACAATATTAACTACAGTTAAATACGATGGAGGTTCGTTTTGTGTTTGGGGTTGTTTCTCCTTAACTGGCGTTGGAAATTTGCATTTTATAGAAAGTATATTGAATATAAATATTTGACAAGAAAATTTGCAAAGATCAATGATAAAATAATGTTTTGCAAGAAGATTATTTCCTAGATAAATATAACGATACGTACTTTAACATCAGTTTCCACAGTTGTGTCGGTTGTCTATTTGCCCTTGCGAAACGACGATGCGCTCGGCTTATCTCTTCCAGAACGGCGCGTTATCACAGACTTTTCTTTTTCGACTTATGTATGTAGCAAGTACTTTTCGACCTTGCTCCACTAGGACGATTAATCTTAAGAGGATGAAAATCGTTGTCGGTTGATTCTAAATCTTACGCGATAATAAAAGATTTTTCTCCAAGAGCGTACGGGCGAGAGATGCGACGGGGACAAGAATGAAAAAATATCCGAAGCTTTTGGATTGAGTTTGTAAGAAGAAGAAGAAGAAGAAGAAGAAGAAGAAGAAAAAAAAAGCCTTGAACGAACGAATAGAAGAGAAAAGAAATGTGAGATATGCGAAAGAGAAAGAGAGGGAATAAACCGTCCGAGACAGAAACGTAGCCGTAAAACGTAGCCTCGGCCAACTTAGTCGTGGCCATAAACGACGCGTTCGTGGCGACCATCAGGACAAGAGGAGAGGGAAAACAGAAGCACGAGAGGAATCGTCGAAGAAAACGAAAGAGAGAAAGAGGTAGAGAAAGAGAAAGAGAAAGAAAAAGAGAGAGAGAGAGAGACTTGTCCGTCTTCGTAAGCGACTTACATAATCTTCTCAATAAACTTACGCTCGCAGAACTGCCATGTTGCATACTGTCTCTCTTTCTCTTCTTTGCTGTCATAAAAGAAAAAAGCCCTCTTTACTTCCTCGACGCACGGAGATTTCTCTCCGTCTCTCGATGACCATTGTCTATCAATATTGATTACGAGAGAAACCATCTATACGATCGGAAGTTGAATCACGAAGATCTTTGAACGATATTGCACCGCAAAAGAAAAATAATAAGTATCGATATAGTTGTTAATATTATAAATCGTTGAACATTTTTAACAGAGAATTAATCAAAATATTAATGATACCGTATAGATATGATAAGATACTGTACTAAAGATAATATACCGAATAGGAAAAAAAATACATCTAAAATATGAAATAAATTAAACTAGGTTTTTAAAATAATTTAAAAACCATTTCTGCTCTACATTATATCTGTTATTCTTAGGTTGAGAAAAAAAAAAAATAGAGTAATTTTTGAGGTGAAAATCGAAAAAAAAAAGGTAGCTTTTGTTCCCCGGTAAACATTTTTTTCAACCAAAGTTGTAAAAAGATAGAAGAGGAAGAAGAAAAGGTCCGATGACAGTGGACCATTATGAGTCGTTTACGAGTACATTTTTACGAGCGTCCGTTTGGAAATGATTTTCCCTGTTACTGTTCACAATACTAATATTATGAGACTTTTTCTATCCATCCTTTTATTTTTTTCTAAAAAGCAACCCTTTTTTTTTTCTTCTTTTACACCACCATCAAAATCATTAGTTTTATTCAACATCTAAATTCTCAAAAGGTAACGAAAAGTTAGCTATTTTAAAATGGATCACTTAGAAAGTTTTTATTTCATTTTTATATTTGTTTTTTTGGTCTGATTTTACAAAGCATAGAAAACCGGAGCAGTGACGTGTTATTCAAGGAGAACGATCTCTCCCTCTTATTATATTCCTTCGTCTATCTTTTCTCGCATCGATCCTATTGTTTTCTCTATGTAAAATTTTTTTTACCAATTTCTTGTCCTATGCAAGCAATAGAATCGATCTGACAAGGACCAAACGCGTTTCTCTTATCCTTGAACGAAGAAGGATTAGAAATTGGCCTTCGACGCGCTCTTATAAACTCTGTAAGGGTATTGGAAAAAGGGTGAAACGAATTTGTTGACAGTGCTAGTGATCCTGCCGCCTCTCGAGAATGCCATTCGCTGTTGTTAGCTTTTGGGTGAAATCGGGCCATGTTCCTTTATATGCTTCTGCCATTGTCATCGACGATTAAAATAAAGTCGAAAATTCCAAAAAACGAGTTCAAAGGTACCGCATTTTGCTCCAGATTTCTATTTTTTTTTTCCTTTTAAAGGGTTAATAAATAGAATAAAGGAGGAAATGCTTTAATTTTTTTTCTACATTTCTTAACAATTTTTTCTTTTACAACTTACTAAGAATGTAAGAATGTAAATAAAACTTTCAACATTGGTAATAGAATGAATTTTTATTATAGGACCTATATTCCTTCTTATTTAAACTTAAAACAGGCGATTATAGAAAAATAACGTATTCTAAGATATTATATTCTATATATTTTCGTTCGGTTAATCTTTTCGAATCTAAATCTTTTCGACCCAAGCAGCGTACTCGTACACGTTCTTGCTTGGCTGTCGTAAAAGGTTCCCCTGTTTTTCTTACCTTCTTTTTTTCTTTCTCTCGACGGTCGAACGATTTCTCGAGCGACCTCGCGGAAGACCTTTCACCGCTCGGGAGCGCGAAACGCTTTCAAAATTCTCCGCCGTCGTTTTAGACAATTCTCCCTTTTCCTGTCTTTTTACTTCTTTTTTTATTATTTCAAATATAATGTCAAGGATGAAAGAATTAGATCTACGCGCCTTTGATAACATCAAATAATTCAATTTGAGTGACAAACTATTCCCACTTACCGTAAAATTTATTTTAGGAAATATTTTATATTAGAAATAACGTTAGACAGTTATGATGGGTTTATCTCGTAAACAATGAATTGAAAAATAAATAAATATCTAATAACGTTGTTACTTTTTCCAACGCTCGAAGAAGACCAATGATTATTATGAAAAATAGATGCGGATAATTGTTTGATGTATCCGAAATTTTGAATAAGCCTAATTACAATACGTAATTACAATTACAATGATAGCAAACGCATTATCATTATTGAAAAAGCTTTGAAAAGGCTTTGAAGAAGCGAACTAGTTGGTAAACTTTACAACGGTGGGCGTATGCGAGTATCTATTTGTGCGATCTCACCTCGTGTCAGAGAGAAATGAAGTGAGGGAGGGAGAGATGGAGAGAAATTGGGAGTAAGGTTCGGGAAGTTAGAAAGATGCTGCTGAGGTGCAACGAATGGCATTTTGCCAAGCTATTAGGCAAGTGACCGACTCGTAGGAAAATAGATCGGCTTTCGACGAATTCGTCCGGGCCAAATCGATGTCTCGGCCCGTGACCCTCTTTTGCTTACGATGAGAGACAGCTACGCGCTCTTGAGAAAAAACACTGACGAAGAAAGAATAAAAGACCTAGCAAAAGGTCCAAGATAATGCTATTAACTATTACCAAATTTTAAGTGCCTATGGAAAAAACTGAAGTGAAATTTCTTCAGTTTTTCTCTTGCTAACTTTATCGAATTATTAGATTATTCTCATTATTTTCCTACTCTTAATTCGTTTGTACTCGCTGCGGTGCTGTCTCGTATCTTTTCTCGGCACCCAAAATCTTTGATTTTTCGTATCGCGAGACAACGTTTCATACCCTTTGAAAAAAAGTTTAATTGAAAAATTAAATAAGATTTTTGAAAGAGGATTTGATTTGTAAGATTGTTTCAAACGGAAGAGAAAGTATTGGAAAGTTAGCGAGTCCTACAGAGTCCTTCGTTCGAATTTACGTCCAACATGAGTAGTATATCTTTTCGAGGCTATAAGAATTTCTTCTATTTTCTTTTTAATCGCAAGAGCAAAGGATTAGAGGGAAGGAGAAAAAAAGAAAGAGAGAGGGCTTACTCGTCGTGTTTACTCGAGCACGATAAAAAAAAGAGAGTGCCTTCTCCTTCGAGTCCGCGCTTCCTGCGTCGAGTGGGACAGGAAACGTTCCTCCTCCTCTCCTGCTCGAAATCGGACAGAACATGCTGCTGCGGTTGGAAGAAAGAGGAAGAAAGAGAAAGAATCGAGGGACTCCGAAGCTACGAACGTTTTGCTTACTTTCGATTTCGTTTCGTCGACAGTGGTGGCGTTTCGCGCGCCGTGAGCTCGGGAAGATTACGTAAGCCGTCAATATGGCGGTCCCCTCTCTTTCTTATCGTGCGTAGAAGGCCGACCCGGTCGACCAACGGGGCCGTGTCGAAATAATAGTGGTCATTCTTATTATGTACCTCTTGGTTAGTGCCACCGTCTGGTGCTTCTCTTCGCTTTACCGTTGCCGAGCGACCGCTAAAAGCGCCCTTTGCCCTGACGCAACCCGCGAGGAAGCACGCGAGGAGGCACGCGAGTAAATTAGAGGATCGATTATTAATCCGCCAAGAGAAATGTTCGTCACAATAAATAAGGATGTTATGACTTTCCTCCTCAAGATCGTTCTTATGGAGCGTCGAAAGAAGGTTAATTCGGTCTCGTAGAAGCGTTTTAACAGGGTCCAAAGAGTGTCGCAAACGACGCATTTAGAAGCTACATTCTCGTTACGACTTAGAGAGTTAAGGTCGAGCACCAATGCGTTCTCTCTATCTCTTCCTCAGTTATATTTTCGTCTCCTCCACCCTAGTTCATTGCTTAGAAACTATCTTTTTCAAACATATACGGTTGAATAAGAATGAAATTGCCAATGCCGACATTGGCATTGACTAGCAGAAAGGCAAAATATCGAATCGAAAGATTTTGACAGGGTGTCGCAAGAATGTACACGCTCGATCACTTTCTAAAATCGGACGCGTTCCACGCGATAGTGATTTTACAAACGCGCTCACGTTCGCGGTTTCGACACGAAATCACGCGCGAACGTATCGATAGCACCCTCGATACGTTTATTTATCGATGTGTCGCGAGTGATTTCGTGACGATCGATCGCCAAGACTTATTTTAAATGATCGATTTATTCAGAAACAATCGGAAGTCTTCGCTCGTGACAATTGGATCGCGTTCCAAGAGAAAATATACTCGTACTTTGTACATACAGAATCGCTTATCTGTCCATTTATTACCATTGACTCTATCAAACGATTTGCACGTTCAATTTCATTTCATTTCGCTCATTTCATTTATTTATTTCTTCAAAATGACTTAAAAATAATCACTTAGAAATTGGCGTGTCATGAAAATTCTAAATCACGATTGATTCTGTCGCTCGTGTTATCGAATATCAACCGAACGGTGTTGGTTATTGATTCGATTTATCGCGTAACGTCACGCTCAAGATCGATTTTGACCAATACAAAGTTTTTCAAGATTATTCGTGGTAGGTAAGGTAAAAATTCGGATCGAGTTGGTATCGTTGAACGTGACCCGCGGGTCGTTTCTACGCTCGCGAATACTCCGTGTTTATCGATAATCATACGTAAAACGGATAAATCGCACGCACGCGTTTTATCTAAACGATCTCGTGATTATTGCGTCCATTTGACTTTCTCGATCGTGTCAACGACATGTGTACATAATTACGACGTTTATCGAGAAGCGATACCGACGTTGGGATAAAGCTCAACGAGCGTGTTAAATCTCTATCTCGCGATCTATTGATAGATACCTTTCTTAATTTACCATAGATTTTATTCTCTTTTTATCTGCCATCGAAGAATTTCATCCAAGCATTTACCTGCTAGAAAGAATATTTTCCCAAACTATATATTTGCCGTTTCTCTAATGAAGGATTGATGTTATTTATAAAAACAATTTGCGCGAGTATTATTGTTATTGTACGATATATTAGAAATATTATCGTCATTAGAACGACTTGTCCAAGTCTCTTGCTACAACGTTTCTTATTCCACTACCTTCAAATTTTCTTTCTCTTAAGATTAATTCTGACCTTCGAGCTCGTAACATCGAAAGAACAGTAAACACAGAAGTTGCCAAGAAGAAGAGTCGTAGATAGTTCCACGGCAATATTTATTTCGACATCTATCTATAGTTTAGGGAATCATTACTTTGGATAATCTCTTCGTTAGAAACGGAATTGTAGAAATCGTATTGCTATAATATAATATGTAGTTACTACGTCGAATTTCCTTCCATAGGAATGAATTATCGCGTTGTTAAATCATTAAAAGAGACAAAAAAGAAATAAGAGAAAGGAAAAAAATAGATGAAATTTACGTAAATCATATGTACCCATAGATAGGAACGTAAGCGATTGGTAAAAAGAAAGGGAAAGTAGTCGTTGGCGCTTTGGCCGTGAGTAGGCGAGGAAAGGTTGACCGGATAAAGGGTCGGAGAAGGCAATGTAAAGAGCGGAGAGAAGAGGGTAAAGCTCCTCCCACGCGATACGCGATACACGGTACTACGACCCTGTCGCAATCCAATCTGTTGCGTGCTTCGATGTCGCAATTGGAGACGCTAGGAGGGCCAGAGTTTACGCGATCGCCCCCTCCTGCCTATTTATAGAAAGGGCAAGGAACAAAACTAAAAACTACAAGACTGAAAACTAGTTGGAGCGAAAGATGAGAGGTGGAAGGCCGATCCTAATTTTTCTTTTATTACGATACCACCTACTCGCACTTTATTTCCCAAACGATCTATTATATAGACCACTTTTTGTATTTTATTTCTTTTTTCCCCCTTTTCTTTGCTTACTTTCTATCCTTCGTCAATTTTTTTCGCAACACGAAATGTCGTCGGCCTACTTCGGCCGTAAAGATACAATTGCATAAAGTTGCATTTGCGAAATGTATTATTTTTAGACGGTTGGAAGGAAGGGGTCGGTCGGTAGGAAGAGTAGAAGAAGAAATCGAAGAAGAAAGCATTTAAAACATCGTTCGAACATTTGGCAAAGCCAGCTGTCTAGAGATTAGTCCAGTTTGTGACTCACTAATAATATCGTTCCTTCAACTTGCATAACAACGAACGTATATAAGAATTTGTAAATAATCAAACACAACTTTTGACCACACTTATCTACAATATGTATCGATTATATTTTTCTTGCATAAAGTGAAAGTAGCGTTGAATCTATTGCCATCTTGGAAATATCGAATGTATCATTTATTGAAATGATGATCTTATAACTAAAGTAAAAATTGTTTTTCTGTAGTTCCGCGTTGGGTCGGCGCGGGACGGAATAGATGATAGATTACATTTTTTTTGATGTTTATTTGGGTCAGCGTATTATGAAAAAATTGAAAATCTCAAGTTAAAGATGCAAGGCCTTTTTTCGAAGCTAGTCAAACGTATGAAAAAATACGTCGTATACTTTTCCTATCTCTATTGTTGGTAAGAGAAAGAAGGAAAGGAAAGACGTTGGGAGGGAGAGAGTGCTATCGGTAGAGAGCGGAGGAAAGTAAGAGGTTGGCGCGTTAGGCGCCGACCTATATTTCGCTTCGAAACAATCGTCGAGCGAACGAACCAACCAACGACCGAACCAACGACCGAACCAACCAACGAACCAACGCTCTGCGCGCGTATTATAGCAATATAGTTGTCTAATAGAGGGAATAGTATTTATAGACGAGAAGAAGGAAGGTCGCGAAGAAAGCGCGGTGGCTAGACTCGAGCTCGTGCGCGATATTCCTCCTCGTTTCGACATCATTTCCGGCGCTGACCCATTTCGTCCTCTCTTTGATTCTTCGCCGAGAAGTCAGCCCGAATGGCAGTCAGAATGGCAGCCCTCGTGTCAGCCATTCTCGTCTACCGACCAACTTTTGACCTACTTTCAAACGACCGATAGACTCCACGTCACAATTCTTCTTCTAATATTTTTTTTTCTATTCTTTCCCTTTACTTTTTATTCTTTTTTAAATCTTAACACAATGACTATCCTCTATAATGTGTATAATATATAAGTCCATTTATTCATCTTTCTATTGCACAAATATATATTTCATTTTTATAAGTCTTTATAGTACATATTTTATACATTTATATGAATAAAATCTAGATATTTGCTTTTAAATGTTATTCGCTTAATGCATCGACAACGTGATTACAAATTTCAGCAATATACCATAAAAGGTAGATAATAATTAAAACGAGCGTGTATATAAACAATGCGAGTGAAAATTAGGTTGCATGCAGAGGAGGATAAGCTTAGATAATATCGTATCACGAGTAGTCGAGATAAAGCCAAATGGGTACTTTCTTTCGATGGAGTCTCGATCTCTCGAAAGCAGCAGCCAATGTTGGATACGTTAAAACGCGTCTAGCGTTCCCTTATCAATAATCCTAGAAAAGTCTTAGAAAATGCTTTGCAATGACTGGTTAACACTTAAAAAAAACTCGCAAAGCTGCTACAAAAATTGTATCAACAATTTTTTCAACGCCTATTTGACCTTCTACTTTTTCGAGTTTTACAACAACAATTTGCATTAAAACCGGTTTCATTTTTACACGCGACCACTGAGAGTGTCTTATGCAATTGGCATCGTGAAAAATATTAGTTTGTTTTAAATTGTAATAGAAATAGAATTTCTCAATGCTGTTTATAAATATTCAACCATAACAAAACATTGGCCGGACTAAATCTAACAGAGCGTTGAGAATAAACTCCTACCTAAAACTCGAGACTAAATCTTCGAACATTTTCTAACTGATGTTAGATTTCATTCAAATTTTGATATTAATTTTAATTTCATATAAATTTAACGGATAAATTCCAAGTGGTGTAAGACTTGTTCAAAACAATTTAGTGTGAAAAAAAACACGTTAAAATAGTGTAATGATAGGAAATTGCATATAAACGAAACGTTTGTAGCTATTATGCAAAAGTAGTGATAGGAATGTAATAGTAATGCGTGATAATGGTAGAACGAGAGGCCATCCTAGAGAGGCCGAAGTCAAAAAAGGCTATCGATAATAAAGCCTTTTTCTTGAGCTTCGAAAGAAACGCATTTGAAACTTTGCAAACCGGAAACAGTGAGACTGGCTTTTTTTGCGATAATAGTCGTTAACAGTTTATTTACTGTTTGCACGTCTACTTTGTGCTACAAGGTAAAACGATGAATCGTAGTTTCAGTCTATCCGATATGCAACTAATTTTAAGTTCATTGATATGACAAGAAGAGCTTCCAACAATTACGGAACATTGAAATTTCTTCTTATGTAACTATTACGTTGTAAAATATATTTATATGTATTTGTTTTTGTTCTTTTGTAAAAGGAGTAACGAAATTTATTTGATTCGCATGTTGCAAAAATTATATATGGCCCATGAAAAAATATGCTTCAATAAAAGAAGTAGTGCTAACGCAACGTACGATATTTTCAACAAAGTTGGAAAGAGTAATTAAGACTATCTCTTATGAGCTACTAAAACTAAGTAAGTCAATAAACCGCATTTCTTTAAAATTAAAAAATAATGAACACGAATATATATCACATTTATACTTCTGTTAATCTATAATGTTAACATTAAGAAAATAATATAAAATATACTATTATATATAAACGCATAATTTCACACGTTATTTTCATAACATCAGAATTAGTAATAAATAACATAAAAATGTATTTTTTTTACACGCTTCTATATCGCTTCTATATCATGAATATGCATGCCTAAAAATCGTATTTACTTGTACATTAGGATACTTCCGTTAGCTATTTTCCTTTATATTTGCATTATTATCGATTACTCCAAATAACACTCGATTACGTAGGAATAAAAAATATCAAAAGTTATTTTAAAATCGATCTAACTCGAATAGCTGTTGAATGAGAAAAGCTAGGTGTACCGATGATCTTGTTGTTTAGAAAATAATGTGAAGAAAAATGTACGTGTAATGGCTTTAAATCGTGAATTGGCAATAGACATAGAAAAATATCGACTTTTTGTCGTTGTCGGTGAAATAATTCGTTTTGGTTAAAACACAGGGAAACTATAAGCATTTAGGACAGATTTTTAGGGAGAACGGAGAAGGTTGGGAATAAAATGCAAATCGGCTCGTAAATCAAACGGGTCGCGTGCCACCGAAGCAGGACCGTTCCCTTTAGTCTACATCGAGTCTACAAGGGGACCCTTCCCCTTTTGCCCCCTCCGCGGGGGGTTAATTGTGTTTTGCCGTGGTGAAACAGGTACACGAATCCGATCGTTTTTCAGGTGTCACGACCTCCTCTTGCCCCTTCTACCTTTCTGCCTCCTGCCATTCCTTTGGGTGCTTAAGATATTGAAGGATCTTTAAGTGTATCGGATCATTTCTTCGGATCCTTTTTTCTACGAGATAAATGAACTATTTCTTTCAAGGGTTACGAATATTGAAACGAAGATTGACTTATTAATTTGATTTTTCATTTATATCGTATATTACGATTATTTATATTACATTACGAAGCGTGTAAGAGAGGTCGAGGTGCGGTAGTCGTTTAGCTCATCGTGATAGAGTTAGCACGTAGCTCGTTCAAGCTTGTGTACGTGCAGAAACTAATGTTAGTGCAAGCATATGTGTGTATAGCAGACTTATGTCTACCTACCTACCTACCTACCTACATTTCCCAGGCAGTCTCTCTCGGCAACTTTCTTCTGACATAACCGAATGAAGGCGCGGGCCGCGGTTATGCAATTCGAAAGTGCCCGCCTTACTTTACGTATCGCGTTTTAAGGTAGATATTCGTGCATATGTATGTAAGTACTTACATTTACCAGTATACGCGTATGTATCGACCTGTCGTGCTACATAGACAAAACGTCGAGCTTTTACTCGCTTTCCTCAATAAAAGAAAAAAGGAAAGGAAAAGAAAGAAAAAGAAGCAAAAAGTCAACCCTTTGTATGCATATAAGAAAAGGAGTGAAAGGTTTCGATGTGTTGAATGAAAAAATGAATGCTTACTTTATGGGTATTTTAATGGGAAAGAAAGAGGCAGATAACTTATTAGTCGTTTGTCAAAACGTCGATTTTCTCTATTTTCTTATCATATTTTTCATTCATTTTACATCATAATTAAGAAACATCGGAAATAGGACTTATTATTAAAATGAAATGAATGGTCAATGGGAAAGTGAGTTATTTAAAGAAATACACGTGCCATAGATATATTTATAAGTATACTTCGTATAATAGTTTAAGATTAATGAAATAATAATCAGCATAACTCGTTGCGTGAAAAGAGACACATCCAATGATATATACCTGCTTTCCAAATTTTTACAACTCTTAAGAAACTAACGCAAATTTAACTTTTCCGAATGAACAAGAGAAAAGAAATACGATCGCAGCTCGTTTTTAGATTAATCAGAAAAAATGGCAATCTGTGCCATTTGGTAGTTGGTAATTGATACGCACATCAGGAGGATAACATTCGTGTATATATATGTATACGTAGGTATATGTAGTCTTTGTATGTATAATATTATATGCTTAGGTGCTTAGGTGTACAGCAATATCGATGCTTAAAAGTCGTATCGATGCATTGCCATTTTCAGGATCGAAAGGTCCGATCGATCTCAACGATCTTCGCGAACGATATGCAGATTCTCCGAACAGCGAGACGCACCGTAATGGAAAGAAAGAGAGAGAGAGAGAGAGAGAGAGAGAGAGAGAGAGAGAGAGAGAGAGAGAGAGAGAGAGAGAGAGAGAGAGAGAAAAGAAGCACGTAGGCAAGAATTCTCTCTAGGAAACTTCCAGTTATTCCCGCGGGAAATCAGTGCGTCTTTACGTCTTTTTCGATCCAAGAAAAATCGGAAAAATTTTCATGTTGACCTTTCCGATACATTTCCTCTCATGTCCGTAAGTTCCCCCATAACGATCACCATAAAAGTTCGACCTCCTCGAAGTCGAGCGAGGATGAAGAAGAAAAGTAAAAACGAGACTTCTTGTCCTTTTCCGTAAATCATTGCTCATTATTTTCTTAGTTTTGTCGTAACACATGGTTGAGAAGCGAATCCGTGAAAAAGTGGAAGTAATCGATTAAATCGATGCTACGTGAAATCATCTTGATTCTTTCTTCGCGTTAGCTTTATTTATATTTAAAAATGGCACATAATATATATATATATATATTTATAATAGAGGATTTATTAATATTAGAAAACGTGATTTTAAACGGGATACGATATTGAGGCAGTAAAATAGGAAAAATTCTATATTTTAATGTTGATAAACTTTAATAAGAATTGGAAAGAGCTTCTCATTAGTCGTAAAAGTTGAATGGAAACGATCAGCCATTATGTAGAATACTTTTCCGAAGAGTTAGTCGGCCAAGAGAATCGGCGTGTACATATCTGCAAGAGAGTTCCGTGTCGTTGGTGCGATTGAAAAAAGCCTTCGAGGACAAAGCGTCTTCCGAGAAAAGAATTACATAACTTCACGATGCAGGTTCGCTGCTTGCAAAAGCACTTCGAGTAGGTATAATATTAAATGACGATTCGATGATCGAACAAATATACTTATCTTTAGCACATGTTTATACGCGTAAGTGCGTATATGAATGATAAAATTGATATTTATCAAATTTCTTATATATGTATGTACATTGATATGGGTCGAAAAAAAAATCAGAGAGAGAGAAATGAAAAAGATGAAAGGTAAGGCTTATTTTAGTACGATGTATCTCGCATTACATTGTAAAAGCCCGCGTGAACGGTGAAAGTGAGCAATGCTTTCCCTCGTAAGAGACCTCTCGCTCTCGTCTCCTCGATGGTCTCTTTTAAACGCATGCATTACATGGTTATGTCATAACCCATGAGTCTTGTATATACGATATATCTTTAAATATTTTTTGTATATTCACGTTTACGTACGCACGTGTATCGCTCTCGACGACTAACTTTTCTCCTACCTAATACTTTTCAAGTGACTTTTTCTTTTTACTATTATACCGTGCCAATGCGAACTTCTTGCGATAGTTACGTTAGAAAACGATCGATTTCAGATTGCCTTGTAATTAAAGTCAGACTAATATAACGTGTAACGCGCGATCGTTATTTTGTATCTACATTTTGAGGTATTAACAGTTATTAGAGAAGAGTAATGAATTATTTTTCGTTAAGATATCAATGTATTCCATGTTGACAATTAGAAATAGATTTAATCAGAATATTATTTCGTTTGAATATTATTTCGATAGTAAATACCGCAAGTTTTTTTTCTAGATAATCTTCGAGTAGTCGATATTTTACGTGATTCGCAATAAAGCTATAAAATCGATTTTTCGATTTAGAATGAAATATTGGACGGATAGGAACAAAGAAACGCGATGTGGTGTCCGATTAATGATCGTCAATTTACACTTTCTATGCTGAATTGATCTCAATCGGTTTTTTATATTACAAACTCGTAGAAAGTAAGTAAAGTCATATAAAATAATATATAAAGCGACATAATCTTATTGCTATGACATAATGATTCCTCCAGTCAAATATTACTTTCGTTTATTATTTTTCTTGGCTCGTGTAGCGCTATTTCTCGTTGAGATCGATCGAAGCTTCGAGTATCTTTCATCTGGTGTGTCGAGCGCGTACTCGGGAAAAGCGTGTTCCGCACGAGCAAGCTGTTGCTAAAACTTCGCAGACACTAGCAGCACTTCATTAGCCACGACTAACAAGTACGCGTTAGGCGCTCGAATGAACTTTGACGCTGAAAGTTTTGCTCACTGGTAATCGATTTTTATATATTAACCCGTCGACCATTTAACAGATACCATTCAACTAGATATTTATTAGATCGGATCTGTATATTTTAGAGGACAAATTTGATAATACAACTTTTGGAATCGGTATGAAACATTGCAAATGAAAGTTAATGCGTTATATCACTTCTATCGAGAATTCAAAAAACGAATTCGAGTTAAAAGACAAGATACACGTTTAACGAGTTTTCTTATAAGTTCGTATTCCCATAAAACTCAAGCGGGTGTGTATTTTGTATTTTCCATATTTGTTACATGAATTATAATAAATTAACGCGATTTTATCGAATATATAAGTTTCAATTGCAAGCGCATTAGCAAATTATCTTCTCGTCGATCTTTTGTTTTTTTCCGTAATAATAATTTTTGTTTCCGAAGGTGTCGACAACGCAACATTTACTAGAAGCTCGAATATTAGACAATCTAACGCGTCCAAGGCTAACCGAGCCTTGAGCTGCCATTCCAAGTGTTTCGCTAAAGCAACCGTTCGCTCGATCGGAACCGAGTATCCGTACGATTAGATTCAAGATCGCACCATCGTTTACTCAGCTGTCTGTTCATATTTCTCCCTGATCATATTTCTTCGCTCGCAAAGTCAGCCCTTTTCATCACCCTTCTAATCATTTCTCAAGAAAATCCCTTCTCTTTATCTCTCTATCTGTTCGATATTTCTAACAGCAGAGTGAAAGTTTCGTTTCGGTGTTTTACCAATCTCTACTTACGTTCTATCGAGTCGTTATTATAACATTTAATTATAGAGATCTAAGCAAAGCTCGTTCGCTTATTTAAATAATATGCTCAGAGAGAAAAATCATATATAAGATGTATTATTAATTATTATCATTATCTTAAGAATGAAGTAGAGCGAAAGAAAAAATAAAATGACAAATCAGATAAATTTTTCCTATGTTTATCTTTAGACAGTAATAATTATTAATGATTAATGTAGAAAAACATCATTAAATGACGTTTCTCAATATGTTTTTGTTTTCTATCGATTAGAAGAAATAATGGAAATGATAGGATATTTAGAAGCATATGTAGTATATAAGCTTGTGCGCATCCTTTGTTAGGATCGATGCACCACCACAGGATTCCGCGTCGATTTCTCCTTTATCTCTGCCGATATCGCCAGGACAAAACGAGCCAAGGTACCTTTACCGTATCTACCCCTTTTTCCCCTACCTTTTTCTTCTTACTCGAGGAGCAAGTTTTTCCGAGGATCGATTTAAAGACCGGTCGCGCGTAAGGCGCTTTATACAGCTCGAGAAAAGGAGTCGATTGTTTTACAACTCTCGTAGAAGGTTAGAGGGCTGAGTATCTCGAAAACTGGAAAGTAAGATAATTGCTATTTAAGAGGGGAGTGAAAAAAAAGCTTCCTTACTCCGAGGCGAGAGCGAGCATCTTACCTTTTATAAACGTGTAAGAGTTCAAGGTTCTTTTTTCCCAATAACAAAAATATATCAAAGGTTTATTCTTATCAAACTATTTTGATTTTTTCTAATGCAATATTAATGCTAAATAAACATTTCAAGTCGAGTCTTCTTCCTATTTCCGTGCAAGTATAGAGGAGAGAGAGGTCCTATGAACTATGCGTATGAAGGCGATCGCGATTACGCGAGACACGCGTGTTTACGCGATGTTTACGCGATGTTTATCGAGAAAACTGCTACCTCGAGCTGTACACCTTTGATTTATCGCGTTATCGCGTGGGTATCGGTATTGAAGTGGGTATTACCATGGACATTCATGACGAGTAACTTTCTTGATTGAACATTTACACAAAAAAATGAATAAAGTAGAGAGAGGGAAATAGAGAAAGATTATAAATATATTACAAGTAACACGAGTTTATGATCGGTTATCCTACTAGCTTGCTTTATGATTTGTATTGGTATGGAAATGGGAAGCTGCTACGATTCACTTCTATTGGATCGACTGAAAAGATTGATGTTATCTCCTTGATCGATGAATTGAAACATCCATTTAAATAGGTATCGGTAAACTAATACCTATATTTTAATAATGTTTCACGACAGGTTCTTTACAATCGTCTTCCTCGTTCTTTTTCAGTAGATATTTTATGGTAAGTGTTACATCGTTTGACCAAAATTTTTACTAACAACGTGTTCTTTATCAATTAGAATTTTCCCTATGTGTTATCATTAAGAAATAAAAGTAATTTACAAAAATACTAGTATATATATAAGGTGTTGGAATTAATTCGTAGCGTTTTTTATTAAAAAATAACGATTTATTTGAAATGAAAGTAAAAAATTACATTATTGAAAATACTGCTCATCGCTTGCCACTACTTTTTCCCATTTTTCAGGTAACTGTCGAATACCCCGTCGAAAAAACTCTTCGTCCTTGGAGGCAATCCATGAATCGATCCAATTTTGGCAATCCTCATAAGATGTTAATTTTTCCCCTGATAAACCATGAGCCATTGATCGAAACAGGTGGTAATCCGAAGGGGCAATATCCGGAGAATACAGCGGGTGGGTTAAGACTTCCCATTTCAATGTTTCCAGGTATGTTTTCACTGGTTTCGCCACGTGAGGTCGAGCATTGTCGTGCAGTAAAATATCTTTATCGTGCCTTTTGCTCCATTCCGGCCGTTTTTCCTTCAATGCACGATTCAAACGCATCAATTGTAACCGGTAGCGATCCCCAGTGATGGTTTCATTGGGTTTTAATAATTCATAATAAACTACACCTTGTTGATCCCACCAAATACAAAGGAGGAGCTTAGATCCATGAATATTGCGTTTTGCCACTGATGATGATGGTTGTCCGGGCTTAACTCATGATTTTCTACGCTTAGGATTGTCATAATGTATCCACTTTTCATCACTAGTAACAATACGATGTAAAAAACTTTTTCTTTTGTGCCGTTCTCACAAAAACACTTTATTTGGGATAAACCTCAACATATTTAAATAGTAGTAACATGATGTTATTAACAATTAAAACATAATATTTGTCGTAAAAATAAAACCTTGTTAGAGCTGGTTTACGATAAATTTGTTTCTGAAGGTGAAAACAGAATATTTTAAAATTCATGTCATCTTTAGTATAACGCTACGAGTTAATTCCAACACCTAATATATTATATTTTGACGATGGGGTAGTCTATCGGTATTATTTTCAACATATTTCTTATATTCTTCTTCACACATTTTTTTGGAACTTTTATTTTTATATTTTTATTCTTGAAACGTTCAAATTGTATCTTTTTTAGACCAGATCGTAATGTATAAAGAAATTTTTAATATTTCTTTATATATCGTCTTTCGACAGATATTCGATTCCATCGTTTGCCAAGGATAAATAATAGTTTATAGGAAATGTACGACCATTTGTACAGTTTTGTACGACGATATATGTGCATACGATGTCCCCTGAAATACGTATATCGATATATATCTTTTAGCTCACGAGGGGGTCGCCCTGTGTGCCTTTATGGAAAATCAATGGCAATATTTTACGGGGAAGAGCATCGTTGCCGGATATGTACGAGACTTAACGTATCCGATTGAACGTCTCTTTGTTGAATGAATTTTTCAAAAGGCATTACAAATGGACGATTGTCATCCACTTTTATAATCTTTCTTTTACTTCCATCTAATTATAAGAGATGGCTTATTTTTTGGTTTATTTTGTTTTTCTCTTCGATGTTGCTAATACAACGATAATATGCTTACAACCATCCAAATACAGGACAAACGTTTCGCGAGTTGAAATTACATAAGATCGCTTTCGTCAACGTCTCTTTTTAGTTTCGTCTATACAAACAAACTATCTTCGCACATAGGATATATGTAAAATCTCTCATGTCTTGTACGTTATGTCATATTAAGAATTGAATGAAATGTATTTGAGCAATTTGAAAGGTAAAATATTGAATCGTATTAAGAAATATAATTGTAGTTCGGTTAAGAAAATATATTCACTTATCGGAGAAATTAGTAGATGAGCCCAACAAAGTATATTGGGAAAAAAATAAAATCTTACCTGATAAGACAACGCGATCGTTGAACGAATAGCGTAAAAGTCGACGTTAGGCTGGCCGGATGTCTCGCTCGTAATTTCCCGTCTGAGGCTTTTAAAAGAATAAGTGAAAGCGTGAAGGAGACAGATGAAGAGTGCCAAAGCCATCCAGGCAGTCTTTTTACTTTTATTCTTTTCTTCTCTCTATCTCTCATTCGTTTTCTTAACAGAAGCATATAGTCAGCATCGTTAACGACGACATATTAAAATATGCAAGTACAAACGTATATAGGCCATATTAGGTATGGAAGAGGTACGAACAATACACGTATTACAAATTATTATCAACACAAAGAGAAAGTTTCGAGATAGCGTAAGAGCGACGAACATCGTCAGTAGCTTCTGGCAACGTGATTGGAACAGAGCATGTACAGGAAATAAGCTTGAGCTTTCATCCTTTTCAATTGATTATATAATTATATTTATCGCCCATTTATCTAGAAATAAAGACCAATAGGCAAACATTGAAATGATAGCCAATATAATATTCTTGTTTAGTTCGTTTTGAAAAAAGTAAGGAAAATTGAAGAAAAAAGAACTCGTTTAAGTAGAGGCGAAATAAAGGCGGAGTAGCTCGTCGCATGGCGTACACGCACGCAGTGCCGAGCTTCACGCTTCGTAACAATGCTCCGACTTTCTCCGTCACTTTCATTTTCGTTGCCCGATTGCCCGATTGCTCGGCTCTCTCCCTCTCTCGTATCTTTTCGTCAAGTTGAGAAATAATCCAAGCATTCGGCGTTTTTATTATTATAAGAGATCTTGTGTAAAATGTAGCAAACTACTAATGTTAATAACATTCTGCTTGGGAGATAAATATTGTTGATAAGGTTTGGAATAGGTAGATGAAAGACATTGTTTGCTTTCTTCTCAACACGTATATTTCTTCGCTTTTCCGTTGAAAAATAATGCCGTAAATCGTCGTAAGAAATAATATTTAGAATCTGCACAAATCAATTCACTCGGCGCACCACTCACTATCCTTTATTTGCTAGAGGTATTTACAGTGAACTCGGAACTGTTTGGAATCCTTTTGAGAAGTCCGTGGCATTATCGGGATCATGGGATGTGGGTGGACCGTTGTCGAGGTAAAGGGAAAATGGTTGAGAGAAGGGAATGGTGAAAAAGTGAAAACTAGGGAAGAAATGGTCCACCCTCAGATCTCTCTCGCTGTTCATCCGGCGAGAGTTTCCCGCGAAAAAGGGAAAATTAGATACATCGTTATCGTTATTAATTCTCTATCTTGAGTACGCGTGGAAATGAAGTGATTTCCAGCGTTTATCGATAGCAAAAAAAGTATGTTTGTGTGCCTGCATACGTGTTCGCGCGTATGCAACTCTAGCCAACCCTGTTCCTCCATTGAAACAACATTCACGAAATACGAGTATCGGATTACAAGACTATTAGCCGTAAGTACCGACGATTACAATTTCGTAAGTATTAAACATTAGCGAGCAATAAATTCATTACAAATAGTTTGATTCAAGTATTTGCTTTTTTTTTTTTTTTTTTTTTCAAAAAGAAGAATGGCAAAGATACTCGCTGTCGTCGTTAAATGGTTAATAATATGTACGAGAAAGTAGAGAGCTAAACTCTTCCGACGCATTCTTCTTTTTTCTTTCTCTTGTTCATTTTACAAAGAGCACATCGGGAAATATCGAGGAAAAACGATGGGAAAGAGCGCCGGAGTAGAGGATGGGAAAGGAATAAGGAATATAATGGTTTTGTAATCGGGAAACATGCGAAACATTTAATAAACATCGAGTAGTTAGTAGAATTCTAGAGCCAGCATTTATATACGAGTTGTTTGAAATAGTCGACAAAATTATTTGTCGGTCGATTTTTTCGTAAATTCGAAAATATTGATTAGCGCGAAGTCGACTTTAAAATTTTTCGACTTTAAGATACAATCATGGGAAAAATAATAAGAAAGAAGTGAAAGTCAATTTTTCTTTCACTCTCGTTGAAATTTTCAATAAGAAAGAATTGGTCGTTGAATCGAATCTAATCGAAGGACTCGATTTTCGATCGTTGGAAAAAATCGGCCGAAAGTGCCAGCTCTAATTAGAATACATTTAGAAGTAGAGTAGCAGCGATTAAAATCAGTCGTCGAATTAGACTAATAAAAGGACGACATTTGATGAAAATTTGTCGAGGAGAGACAGCAGTGACGGCAAATTCGAGCTTCCTCGCGCGTGACGTGCGTACCTACGTTCGACATGACTTTCGCGGTGTAGCTAATAGCTACATAACATAGAGTAGGAGACCTATAGTCAAACCGCCCATTTACGCAACCAGTCAGTATAGGCGCGCGTGCGCACCTACTCATACATGCGTTTCTCTTTCTCTGCATACGTTAACTCTTTCACTCTTTTCTTCGCCTGTTAGTATTTGTATGTACGCCTTTCGAAGGTCAGATACGACAATAGGATTCCTAAGTATGCTTCGAGCCTTGCTTCTGTTAACGTGTTTCCCTCTTTTAGCGTATATGTATGTGTATACTGTTGCTCGCTCACATGCGCCTAGTCACACGCCCCTTCTCTTTTCTTTTCTTTCCTTCTTTCTCTCCCTCCCTCTCTCTCTCTCTCTCTCTCTCTCTCTCTCTCTCTCTCCCTACCTCTGTCCTCGAGTCGACGATAATCAAAGACTTCGCAATCGTAATCGTTAATGAATAATAATCGAACGACTACACGAACACACGCGCGTTTACCGACTCGATCTTCCGCGAAGAGTCTTTATAATTATGACAACAGAAAAAGAGAGATAGATGTTTTTTTTCCAAGCTTGCCATTTGCCAAGATCAACGAGGAAAGGTTACATCTCCTCTCTTTCTCTTTCTCTTCCTCCCTATCTATTTCTCGTCCTAATTAACGATGTCGTAATTGCCATTTTCCTCTTTCGTGGACGATGCAAATCAAATTCACTGCCTTCTCATTTACGATATTTGTTCGAGAGGAAGAGGAAAGTATGATTCCGCGTCTTACTTTGAAAGACGACGTATTGCTGGCCGACAGGCGCATATCTCTCTTTTTCTCTCCCTCTGTACTTTTTCCATGGACGGACATACGCACACACGTATATGCTTCGATTGTCGTTCGATCGTCGTTCGATCGTCGCGTGCGACTACCTGGACCAGATATTAATCGAGAAAGAAAGAAAAAGAGAGGAGACAAATCCAATATCAAAGATATTTTTCATTATTTCGCAAACTGGCAGGAAAAATTCAATTCCATGTGATTTGATATCGGAATATTACATTTGATTATCGATATTAGTCTTTGATTGGCGTAATTAGAGATCGAAGATTTATATAAAACCACCGAGAGCGTCGTGAAAGTCCTGCAAATATGCGAGAAGTTGTGGCATCGTTGGTCGATCCCTCGTAAGACCGAGCCAACAGACGGCCATAACGGCGAAGAGCTCATCGGGACAAGGTCTTGGTTGAACCAATCGATATCCATCTCGAAGGCAGGCCATCATTTCGAATGGATCAACGTCAACATATGGTTGTTGACCCAACGTTGCCAATTCCCACAGGAATACTCCAAAAGACCACTTGATCGAGACAAAATAATTTCAGAGAGCTTTCTATACGAAATTATTCAAACTCTACAGTATTGGCCCTTAAATAATTATATAATAGATTGGATAACGATACTAGTATTAGGAGTTGGATGAACTCGTTGCAGGGATATAAAGCGTATAAAAGAAAAGTTCGCCAATACTGTGAGTAATTTAATGTCTATGAAAAATCCTACCACGTCCGTCGCAGTGCTATATTGATTGTGTTGAAGAGTTTCCAAAGCCATCCAACGTATCGGTCTGTTTTCATTGTCTCCAAGACAATGATAATCCTGAGGAAAGAGATCTCGAGCCAAGGCAGCATCGGCTAATCTAACTCGAAGGCTATTCGGTTCTATCAAACAATTTCTGGCAGCGATATCCCTGAAATACAAAAATAAAGTTAAAATTGTCAGATCGCGTCGACAAAAAATATCGGACGTATCTCACCTATGCAAGAGTCCGCGACCGTGCAGAAAAGCACCGGCTCTGGCAACTTGAGCACCAACGTTCACCAGATCCCTGGTCACGGGATGGTAACTTCCATCGGTAAGGTAGAGTTTCAAATTCAATTCTCCCTGCGTACTCGTGTACGCTAACAATGGACAAGAACTGTCAAGGCAAGCTGCCGCCAAGGAGGCTATGTTCTCATGGACCAGACCAGCCAACTGCGAACCCTCCACCACGAGTAAAGATGCCTGATAAGCGGATGCTACCTCTGAAAATTACCGATCTTTACTTATCTCTATCTATAATATATATCATTATATTTACCAATGAAATATATCATATAGTTTGTATTGATTTAATTTAATCACAACGATTATTATATTATATATTGAAAATGTCGAAAATATTTCTTTGAAGAAGGAGAAAAATGATAAATTTGAACGAAATTCGATCGATAATGGACAGGTGATATTTCCTGCATTATCTAAACTAGGTATTCGGCATCGGTCGTAGGTAAGAAGTACTGCGATACAAACTTTTCAAAGTTTCCTTCGACGTATATTTTAGAAAATCATTACAATGAACTCAAAGGTATTCTTACCTGTCACCGTCTTGATGATTACTTCTTGTTCTCGACCACCCATATCCAAAGTTCCTCTGTACACGCGCCCAAAAGTTCCTTCCTGTACGAGATTACGACAGTAAAGTGCCGATCTCGGTACTGAAAGTGCCCTTGCCTTCTCGCAGGGGTCTGTTGACTGAAAAGTTCATCGAGTCAAACAATCTTATTTCCATTTTCAAATTAAATTGTTTATGTATGTCAATTTTAATAAACAAAGAATTAACGAAAATAAAACTATTATAAAAATAAAACCAGGTGCATAAGAAAGCTAGTCAAATAAAAAAAATGCGCTGTTTAAATGAAAACACGTTTCACTATATTTTGAGGATAAAGAAAGGAAGAAAAAACGCGTAGAAGATGAAGAATAAATCTTGCGACATTTCGTCAGTGCATTGTCGGACGTGTGTCCCCTTTGTTCTCAAACGAATTTCCATCGGTCCCTGTCGCGAAACGTAACGATGAAAGCCGACGTGGCATGGTACGAGGGCGAACTATTCATTAATTTCAATTTTCCGGAGTTTTGCCTCCGGTTCATGCTGTACGTACGCTAACACGCTAACTCATTCTTTATACATATATCTATATACCTATATACATAGGTATATAGACGTATAGGTATAGATATACAGATACATAGAACGTGGAGAAGGAGAAGGGTAACGGCGAAATAAAAGGAAGAAAAGCGGCGGAAAAGCGATTCCAAACGTGTTATCTCGTCCGAGTGCAGGGAAGTTACTGGGTAGAATGTATTTAATTCAAAAAAGGTGAGAAAGAGATGAAGAGAATGGAAAAGAGTGCGTGAGAGAGATTATACAAATAAATTTATTTCAAATATTTGGTAGAAAAATTAGACAGTTTAACGGAGATTCATCAAATGAATAAGTTAAACAAGAAAAGAAATGAACAAATCTGGATGTATAAATTATATAAAGTAGAATAAA
>JACGTP010000318.1:0-44112 GCA_023678845.1 Mischocyttarus mexicanus
AAAACAAATAAGTGTTATTATAAAGTAATAAGATAATTGCAAAAAAAACGATAAGAAAATGTGTGATACCAAAAGAAAATGGAATGCACTGCGTGTATGAGATATTTCCTATATTTAAATGAAGAAGATAAAATAAGATTATAATCATAAGAAGATTAGATTAGAAGACTGCGTGTATTTTACTTAGAATTTATAATAAATAAAAATAACGATACACACGTTCGCGTGAGAAGCTAACAGAGTTCACGACAAGATTATTTTTGTATAACGGGCAATAAGAGAAATACTAGAGATATTAGCTTTCGGTCTATTTTTAGAAAAAAACTAACTACTCAAATGAATCTAATTCTTAGTGCAATTATTTTAACCAAAGCTTAGAGCTTTCTATTGTCGAAAATATTCCAAACAGAAAGTGGCCATTAATTCTCCTAGTTCGTAGAGTAAACTTTCCTCTCTCCCTCTCTCTCTCTCTCTGAAGTACTTGTTAATTTATTTATAATCCAAAGTTGAAAGAAGAAAATAACAAGAGACACCCAAAGCGTTATTATCTTTGAAGAAGAGTAAAACCGATAGAGAATCGCGAATTGCGAATTTAAAGTCACTCGCGATATCGTCGACAAGAACCAGGCAGGCATCGGCTATTTTTATGGCTTCGGGAGCGTTCATTCATAAACTCGATATAGTACTTGGAGACTCGAATGGCACAAACACGAGAGAGCGATCAAGCAAAGCGATGAGCTCGCTTACGTATATATTTGTATACGCACTACGTACATGAGACATATAAACAAACGTACACGTGTACGCATTTACGTATACTCGTATGTAGTAATACTGGATATACGTCACTTATCCGAGCACTCTGATTACGGTTATCTTATAATACCTACGACGTTAATGGCATCGCGGCACGATAATCGACTACTATCATTAGCGAACGCATAAATTCTTATCTAAATTTAGACGGGGCGAGAGAATTTGGCGTGTACGTCCTTATGAAAAGGCGCATCATCAAAAGATGTTTCTTTTTTTCTACCGAGATTTACCCATTGTCAGACTCAAAATTAGTTGTTATTCGTTTATTGTTTATCGTAGTCAACGAGGCAACTCGAGGAGGAGTCTGGTACAATATAATCCCGGTTCTTAACCTCCTCTGGCTGTGACCCAAATAAAGAACGCAAGAGATCGTGACAACTCGTTGAAGCGATTATCGCGTAACGCGCGTAACGCGCGTAACTTGCACGCTCCAAGAGCCGAGTGCACGGAATGAAAGGTAACACGCAAGCCAACTTCCAGGAAGGAACTTTTTCTTACTAACTTTTCCCTTCCGATCGTTTCTTCGTCGCTTCAATCGTTAATCTCTCCGCGACCAAGGAGACGCGCTCGGAGCTTTTCTTTTGCCTGCTCGACCGATCAGGATATCCTTTCAAGTCAAAGCAGAAAATTATTCGAAGAAACGGCGCGAGTTAGATCGCAAGAAGCGCCATTAAATTGGACTTACGTAAAGGGTACGCTCAATTGGACGTGATTCAAGATCGATTTCCACGCTGCTTGTTCCAAGACGATGCACTCGACGATGTTTTCCTCGACTTTAGCGAATTACGATTTTCATTTCCATGACATCCTATTCTTCAAGATCACTCCTAGACGAACAATTATACAAGCAAAATTTACCAGTCGGCTCGAAATATTCATCATTAATCAAAGTCAATATTGATTATTCGAAAGTGAGCAAGACCTTTACTTATATTAGTCATATCAAAGTATACAAATTAAAAAGTCATTTGCTAAAATATTTCACGAGTTAATCAAAATTTGTCATCGCTCAGATAAATATACTCTTCGTAATGAAATATCTTTTATACCTTTTTCTATTACCTCTTTCCCGTTCGTCGTCGATCGCGTAAAATCCTACTTTATCTTCGCGTTTGATTCATTCTTATCAAATAAATAAACGACGATGAGAAATGAAAAATGACAAATGAGAAGAAAAGATAAACCTACGAAGAAGTGCGTGAGTACTGAAGTTTTCTTACCGATATAAAACAGCTATTATTTTAGCATTTGTATTGCCAAGCATATACTCGATAGGAAGTGCGTTATATAATCGAATATCAAGGTTACACGTTGGTGATTGGAACGATTAGGAAAATAAGAAAACTCGAGAATGAAAAATCGTTCGAGCGAAGACGAGAAGTTTTTATTTATGACGGATCCTTTTTATTATCCTCTTGGATAGTTGCTCCATCCAAGTCGATATATCGACCGACCAAGCGATTCTTTCGAATCTTTATTTTTCTAATAAAATTCAAAAGCCATCTCTACGCGATGAGTAGTCGTCGTCGTCGTCGTCGTCGTTGTCGTCGTTCGTTCATGACTTTTTATTCGTTCGCGACCTTTGAGGATGATTACGAAATCACGTGGCATTTCACGTTCCAACTGCATAACTTTCTATCCATCTAACCGAATCGAAGGTGGACGGCCAAATTCATACTCTTTTCTCACGAGACTCGTTTCTTCTTTATTTGATATCTCGCTATTAGATAGCTACCGTCTTATAAATCCTATATCGACTCTCCTATATAGAATGTTTAAAGAGAAACGTTTTCTAATAGAATGGAAAATAATGTATTAATTGTTGAATACAAAATAAAGAAAAGAGTTCACATTTGAAGAGTTTCTCTTGTACGTTTCCAAAGTCGTCAAGAAGATATACGAAAGAGAAGATAGAGTCGAAAGAATACAAGAGAAAAGAGTAGGTAGGTAGAAAAAGAAAAAGAATTTAACCCGGAATTTTGACCGGTTCACCTTTTCAAATTCGATCGTGATTTTCGTTTGCAACCGATGACGTCGAAGAGGACGACGAAGAGGACGACGAAGAGGACGACGAAGAGGACGACGAAGAGGACGACGAAGAAGACAACGAAGAGGGCGAAGATGTAATTCTGTGTATGCATTGTCGGGGGTGGGAGATAATGCCCAGGTGAATACGAAATGGCGAACGCAAAGACGGTTTTCGAAGACGTGCGCGCGAGAGCTCGACCTTGACTGGAGATCGCTTTTTCTCTCTTATAGTTGCGAGAGAGCTGTCGACGATGATGAGGACGACCACGCCGTTCCTCCTTGTCTTTTTTTTACCCTCTCCTTTTTTCTGTTTTTTTTTCTTTTCCTTTTTTCCTTTTTTCTTTTTTTCTCGCCGCCTTCCATTTTATCCTTCTCTTTCTTGACTAATGGTAAGATAAAAAGGAATGTTGCGTAACCGTACACGTATATAAGTAACGTAAAGAGAGAGGGAGAGAAAGAGAGGGAAAGAGAGAAACGTATAGGAACAAAAAATAGAGAAAGAGAGAACAAATTCTACACCACACTAACGTATAACTATTACGTATACCCTATATATACTTACGTTGTAAGAACAAATAAAATAAAAAGTGATACTTAGAAAACATGTGACATGATATGCATACAGATCTTACGTGAATAGGTTAAAATAACAAAAAGATGGATGGATATTAAAAGTATCAGACATAAACAGGAATTGAAAATTGATGAGATGTATAATTTGGCGTGGGAAAAGAAAAAAGAAATGAAGGTGAGAGAGACGCATGCATGCGGACGACGATGACAGGACGACCGTGGGGCACGGCTGAACTTGAATTATATGCCCAAGAAGAAGTCTCGAGCGTTATTGCGAGAAGGACTCTCTGCGCGGCAGTGGCCGTAACGTTGCTCGTTCGTAGATTAAAATTTCACTTCGACTTACGATATTAGAGACGTTTCCTTTTCTCGTTATCCGGTTATTTCGTCACACACTCCTGCTGTCCCGTAACACTAACGCCTACTAGGATCGAGATTTCTTAGGAGATCGATGCTAAATGCAAGAGGTAGAGAATAACACTTAGAAATTCATTAGATGCAAAAATACTCTACGTTTATATAATAACATTTCTAGGACTGAAGGATAAATCGGCAGTATCGGTCTACGTCGATGCTCTTTCGAAAGTTCGATTTATTGTGAAACCCTGTCGCAAAGGGAACACGGTCGGTCCTTTCAACTTTTACCTCGATTGGTTATATACGAATATTATATTCGAGTTAATTCTTTCACGAAGGTTTTCCCTTTCACCTATTGTTACAGATTTCAGAAAAAGTGTTAATACGAGAACATTTCCATCGAAATGTCAATGAATAGGGAAGGAAATAAAAGAAAGCGAAATTTCCTTACAAAAGGTCAACAAGTTTCATTCGAAACATTGTAAAGAAGATTTGGATCTATAGTAAACATTAATCGTAGAATAATAATGTCGATGTGTTAAGTATTTCTAAAATATTCTACATTGTATTCCTTACTTTAAATATGTTTATTTGTTCATTGTCTATGCGATTGGTAGGAAGCATCGATGAAAATAATTCCAGACGGCGCTTTCGTATTTTTACTCCTAATTACGTCAATCTCTTTCATTTACACGGTGTCTAAAACCTAAGAGCGAGAGAAATAGAGAAAATCGGAATGTCGGTGAGCCAGCTTTGCGAATCGCCTTATTATTGTCCGCAATGGCTCGACGACGATTTGTCGTTTCGTTGACGCTGCCATGGTATTAACCAACTACGGTCAAATCGATCGAGGAAACGGCGAGTGAGTTTCTCGATCTACCTTCGAAAGAATTTTTTAACGGCTCGCAATGAAAAATCTAACGTATATCGTCGTCCAGTATTAATTGGCAACGTGATTCGTGTATAACGGGTCGTAAAATGTAAGATTAACGCGCGTGACTTTACAGTCACGCAAAGAAAATCGTAAATCGAAAGGTCGAATCGATCGGCGTGAAAATATTGAAGAAAAAGAGAAAAAAAAGAGAAATAAAAGAGAAATAGAAGAGAAAAAAGAAATAATGGTATAGATCCTTCGACGAAGAGATCGATCACCGTATTTGGCGCGAATGACGTTGCGAAACAAGTTAAAACTAGGATGACCAGATTAGAAAATTTAGTCACGAGTACATACGCGTGTTTCTGAAGAAAAAGTTTGCCAGTTGTATATGCATATTTACATTAATCTTTTACGCATCCTATTTTTCTATTAGATTTAACAAAGTCGATATTTAACGCGCGTCGTACACATCAAATTAGAATTATTTCCATAGTCGATAAGAATAATTTCACGCAAAATCTATTGTGTCTAAGAAATGAAGTAAATCAGATATGTAAAATTGATTTTGGCCCACGTAACCAAAGTCTCGTGCCAAATCGATGACCGCACACGCGTGTTGCCAGAGAAATTCAACAACATTTAGTCAAAATTTATATCGTTCCGTATGCTTTAGAATTTTTTCTTTCGGTATACGACTTCGTTATCTTTTATAGGGACGTAACTTAAAAAAGAAAAGTATAAA
The DNA here is from genome assembly GCA_023678845.1 of Mischocyttarus mexicanus. Lineage (NCBI taxonomy): Eukaryota > Metazoa > Arthropoda > Insecta > Hymenoptera > Vespidae > Mischocyttarus > Mischocyttarus mexicanus. The sequence continues at coordinate 5,394 of JACGTP010000318.1, forward strand.
CACTTCATTGAAATCGTCTTACCTCACAATGTAAGTCCTCCATTTTGTCGTCGAGGATCGATCAATCTCTCGATTGATGATCACTGTCAACCTTGATAAATATCCGAATGAAGATCTGTCGAATAAAAAATACACGTCCCTCAGGATTCTCTCGAGGAATCTCGAGACATCCTCCAAGCTTCGTAATAACGACGACGACGACGACAACGGTGACGGCGATCTCGCTGACACGTGATGTGAAACATTGAAACACACCGGTATAACTGTTGGGTGCACAGATACCACACAAATAATAACTCAGTTTACATGGAATCGTCGTATTGGCACCCGCGCGTCACTTGAACACACTCGATAAAAATCGGACGTTTCTTCGTGAACACTTGTATCCTATGGTTTGTTCGAAGATTGAATGGGAGGAAAACGAAAACGGCAACGGCAACAGCAACACGGCATCGGCAACGGTAGAGGAAGAGGACGGAGGTCGTTATCTCCGGTCAGCTGTTATTCTCGATCCTCGGCTCTTCATGGTCGCGAGCACGTGCTTGGAAGTTCGTAGCGGAGAGCGCGGGCTCTTCCGGGTGCTCCCGGGAAGATCGATCCTCAGGGCACGCTCGAAGAGGAGTCGTCGAAAACGTCTTCGTCGAGGAGAAACTTTTTTCTCTTCTTTTCTTTCTTTTTTACTTTTTTTTTTTTCTTCTTTTTCTTTTTTCTCAACGGGGACTAGCACGGCGGACTCGAGCGTCCAGGGTCAACCGGCTGCCGCTCCGGTGCTACGCTGCTGCCGGCACTTTTACCCGTTGTGTACTCTCAAGGACTCGGAGGTGACTCCTATTCCTTTCTCTTATCCTTTCGCGCGCGCGCCTTTTTTATCCCGCTAACCTTTTTAAGTGCACTTTTAATTCCGCGTCGCGGCCGCGTGTCTCCGCTCGCGCGCGCCGAATCAACCAATCAACGAACGGTCTCTTATTGTCAAGTTATCACAGTCACTGTATACGCTCCGTCCTACTTTACTCTCTGTTTATCTATCTGCTTTTCTCCCTTTCTTTCGACTTTTATATTTGCTCGAATATAAAGCCGGGACTGTCGTCTCTTCCGGAGAACTTGCTTCTCCGGATATGCACGGAGCGTCTCCTTTACGTCGACTCTCTTTTTCTTTCTTTCTCTGTCTCTCTCCGTTTCTCCTTTCTCTTCTGGTTTTGTAATCCCTTTTACGAAACGCTTCTGCAGGCCGACTACTCGTGCGCCGCCCGTACACAAGACGGCGAGTAAAAGCAATGCTCGAGCACTGTAGGAGGTGAAGGAAAAGGAGGAGGAAGACGAGCACCAGAAGAACTCTCCTCCAAGGAACGTTATTCTCCCCCGACGACGAAGATGAAAACGAAGACGAAGATGACAACGACAACGATGACGATGACGAGGAACGTTACCGAAGAAATATCGTTGACCTTGAACGTTCACATTTCGAAAGGCTCGCGGCATCGAGCCGGCGAAGCGGTCCTAGCAGCATTTCCATTGCTTTTCCTTTCCTTCTCCTTTCCTTCTTCGTCCTCCTCTCTTTCTCTCTCCCTCTCTCGATCTCGTCGTTCCGTTTCGCGAGCGAGCAGCTCGCAACGTCGTTAATAACCGGATCGCCAGCCGCGTTTCACGACTCAACGAGCCAGAAGCATCGTTACGCAACGCTACCGAGGAGAACGACAATATGACGAACAGAACACGCTGACAATTCTCTTCTCCAACAGCTTCTTCCTCGATATCTATAAACAGGTCTCAGCAGAAAAGATCTTTGGAGGTAAGGAGCGCCTCCGCCCACCCTCTACCTAGGCCGAGAGTGCGAATAAGAAGGAAAAGAGGGCGAAGATGTTTTCGATGATGAATAATACGTTTGGAAGGGAGGGAGGGAGAGAGAGAGAGAGAGAGAAAGAGAGCGCGATCTACGAGATCGGATTTTAGCGCTCGGCGCTCGGCACTCGGTGGTGCGCTCCGCACGCGCGCCAGCCGAACTCGGCGGTTTCAACTTTTACTTTCAGCTCTTACACAACGCGGCCCGCTCGTTGCGCTCTACATAAGCGGCAGCCGAGCGTGCACAGAACGACCGTGTTCTAAAGATTCTCTAACTTTGACGGAGCTTCTTTCTTCTTTTATTTATTTCACTATTTATTTGTTCTTATTGTTTAATATTTCTCTACCACTTTCTCTCTACTCTTTCTTTTCTGCAACTATTTTCAAGAATCTTCTTTCAGTTTTCCTAAAATGTTTATTTGTTATCGCTGCTTCCTTTTCAAATTTGAATAAAAGTATTTCTTCTGTAAAATTCCTCTATCTCTTTCTCGTAACCGTTCTCTAATTCAACTCTTCCCCCTTTCGAGCTGCATCAACTGGTCGTAAATGACCTTTATATAGATTCTTCTTTTCCCTTTTCCTTTCGTCCTTGTAGCCCTAATAACTTTGTTCTGGTTTTCTCCAATATCCTTTTACTCTTTCATTCCTTTTCACATGTCATTTTCTCCGTTTCTCAATCGGTCTTCTTCTTTGTTATTCTTGAATTTCCTTTCTTATTTCCTTTCGTTTTTCAGACTAGTTTGTTGTGACCGATTGCTCTCCATTTATCTTCCGATCTCTTTCCTTTACTTTTCTTTTGTCAACGTAATAAAAGGAGAGACGAATATTACGGAAAGACGAATATTACGAAAAAGTCGAATAAAATTTCCGAAGGAATGAGTAAAGTTTTGAACGTATGCTGCTCATGCAAAATAATCGTTTGACACGTGGTATACGTCCACGCGTGCCCATCAACACCGAAACTCGTTTCGCGCGCTCAGTAGAGATCTCTGGACGATCGATGCAAGATCTTTCTCGCGGTTGGCTTACAAATCCACGTGCCTTTGCTGCCGAGAATTCCCGTAGGAGACTGTTGACAGCGATGAGAACGAATAGAAAATAAATAAATATTCCTCGTCGAGGGAGCAGCGCTCCCCGCTTTAATAGCCAATAAAAAAAAAAAGAACAGGAATAGTAAAGAAACACACAGTGGACGCAAATAGACGACACACACTTTTTTCCTTCGAATACACTATTATCTCGGAGTCACCTGTCGCGAGTTCAGACGGGAGAAGGAGAATGGCACAAGCACGCGCGAAAATATAATCATAGACGCGCGTTACGACAAAGTTTTCACGCGCGTGATTTCTTTCTCTCTCTCTCTCTCTCTCTCTCTTTCCTTCCTTTCGTGTGATAGATGCACTCACGAACTTATTTACTCTTTCTTTTTCTTTAAGAGAACTTGTTTAGGGAGAGAGGATCTCTTCCGGTCTCCGCGGTGTGTCTCACTGCTACTCGCTCGGTCGTAACTTTTGCGCAAAGCCGAGACCCTCTCTCGTGCTCTCTACATCTCTCTCTAACTCTTTCTCTCTCTCTCTTTCTCTTTTTCTCTCTCCCTCTACCATCAGAGTACGGCTCCTCTCTCTTTCTCCCTCTCGCTCTCCCTCCCTCTTTCTCTGTCCGCTCGGTTCCTAGGTAAGCGTTGAGAAAGAGAGAGAGAGAGAGAGAGAGAGAGAAAGAGAGAGAGACAGAGAGATAGAGAGAGTGAGGGAAAGAGAGAAAGAGAGAGCGTGTAGAGCGCTCGACAGGAGGTGGTGCTTGCTCTGCCACTGCTTCTAGCACTGTTCTTGCTGGTGGTGGTAGCCGTGGTGGTGGTAGTGTACAGTGGTAGTGGAGGATAGTGGAAGTGCTGCTGACTGCTATCGGCGCTGTAGATGCTGCTGGTGGTGGTGGTAGCGGCACACGACGCGACGCGCTTATCCAACAAGAATGAACTATCTGTGTGTATGTGTGTGTATGTCGAGCCCCACGTCTACTATGTATCCTCTTATATGTATAATAAGCGGTCTTAATGTATTGCGCTTGCGTTGGTATAAGTCTCCGATGTTGCGCCTATTGGTGAAACGGTGGTGAAAGAGAAGAGAGGCCAGGTGGGCCCCGCTCGAGATCGAACCCAGCAAAGGGTTGAGGGTCCAAAATGTGCGTCTCCCTCTCCCGACGGAATGAATACCCAAAGCGCTAGAGAGGGCTCTTCGGTTGGTTCGTAAAGGGAACCGTAATATTCCGAGTAGTATACGAGCCAGTCCCATCTCTTCTCCGATCTCTTTCTCGCGCTCTCTTTTTCTAACACCCCCACTATCCTAGTCGAAGCTCTGTTACATTACAAATAGCTCTTCTCTTGCCTAGGCCGGTACACGCGCGCTTTCCTCTCTCTTCCTCTCTACTCCATACATACATACGTATATCACCGACGTTCGCGCGCGAACAAACGTAAACTATGTGTTCGTATTAGCCGCGTTTTTCGTGCACATACACAGCCTGATAACGGACCGCGTGCTTTCCGAAAAGACCGCGCGCGCGCGCGCGCATGCTCCTCTTCTTTAAATGGACGTGCTCGAATAGAGCCTTTCTTTGTCTCGGCAATAGCGTAATACGCTCGGCTTAGACGATCTCTCGACGTAATACGTAAGAATCTACTTGGGAGCACTTGTTCGATCTTTTCCCGCTCCCATTCCTTTTAATACATGTATACGGGTATATGAAAAGAGCTTAAAATTCCTCCTGAAACGATGAAAAAAACTGCATAGTATTATAACAATTAAGAATTATTTCCTCTTTTTTGTCTTTTTTTTTCTCCACTTCCGTTTGCTGCTATTCGTTTCCTTCTTATTTCTTTTCCTTCGTCTATTGTCTCTTTTCGGCACCTCAATTAAAAGATTTTGATCTCTCTCTCTCTCTCTCTCTCTCTCTTTTTGTTACGTCTTATCTTTATTTTTATTTCCACTTCCGTTCCTTTTCTTTTTAGATTTTGAAAATAAATTCTCGTCTTTCTTCATCTTGATTTCTTTTTCCACGACCATCCGACTCTTCTTTTTCTCTCGTCCACCATTCCACTACGACTTCCTCTCTCCTCGACTCTTTTCCTTTCTTCTCGTTTTCCGTCTGTTAGAACTCGTAGCTGATCCCATCGTCGTCTTTCTCCCGCACACGCTATCGCGAGGTTCTTCGTTCGTTCGCAAACCGCAAGTCGAAATCTTTCGTTTCTTCCTTTTTTCCTATTTCCTCTCTCTCTTCTTTTTCTTCTCTTTCTCTCTCGACTATAAGTTACACCGTTCGTTCTCACATCCTTTTCTCCTTCTCCCTTCAAGAAGGAGGAACACGTTCTTTCTCTCTCTCTCTCTCTCTCTCTGTTGCGCATGCTTTCTTTCAAAAACATGAGATCGCAACGCGGCGTAACTCGATCGCGTTTAGTATTATATATGTATGTATATGCGCAGAAACGACTCAAAAGAGATCATTTTCATCAAAGTGAACAAAATACTCTGTAATCGTTTAATTACGCGTTTTTTCTTTTTAATAAATTCAAACGAGCAACTATTAATATATAATGACGTGTTTCGATAATAACATAGTTACCTAAAAGTATTACAATTAGTTACGGTCCGTATAGATCGAAATGAAATATATGTATTATTTATGTTAGGTGTTAAGTTCGGATCATTTTTATAGACAATAGCTTATATACAATTGTAATTTTGTAATAGCATTGCAAATAAACGTAAAAACAATAACAAGCTGGTAGATAATGAGATTTCTCTTATTTGTCGTATCGGCTTAGTTCCAGTTTCTTCTAACACGAAGAAACTACGCGCGAACGAATGATCGAATAGGACGAAAAGGATTAATGACCCTGTTTGGGCGATCGCCGACAATGTGTTCGATTCCGTTTAGCACGGTTTCGAGCCACGGCTATCCGCATATATTCGCGAATTATGCCAACGGCGCGGCGTCTATACTTAGGAACGGTAGACGAATTTCATTCGCGAGAAGCCGCCAGTCGAAAGGAGGTCGGGGGAAACAGCTGATAGGATAATATTCAACGTTCTTAACGCTATACTAACTGTCACGTGGAGAATCATTTCGATGTGAAATTAGCTATAAAAATAAACAGTCTAAACAGAGAAAACTACAAATAGACTTTTATCCTTCATTAAATGATTGTATTATTCGTGTATCGATTAGCCGATTGGAAATATTTCTCACGAATCATTAGTCGCATATCGAAATGTAGGAGGATAACACGGAGGTAAATTTCTAGACGCATTATTGATTAATCGTTTGGATGAAATATTGATTTATCTTTTAACAAGAGATCAATCAATTTTCTTTTCTAAATCGATCGTTTGTTCGACAATGATCGAAGGAAGGAATGCCATGAAAAATGTCCATTTTTCTAAACTAATAATTTAATCGTCGATCGATGAGAAATCGGTGACCTTTAACGAAGGAAGAACCTACCATCTAGGGAGAAACGAATATCGTTCGTCTTACACTCCCTCAAAAGAGCGTTGCCGTGCCATTCGTCGATTGCACGCTTTTCGAATATAACAAATGGAAAAAATAAATTTAACTATATTCAAAAGATACGTATAATAAACGTACTCGTGCGCAGTTTCCTGGAAAATCGAAGGCGCTTTCGCGAGAAGATAAAACGATATGGATAGAAGGAACGCTTCGTAATAATCGGTTCGATTTTCTTGATTTATGCTAACATAGGGAAAGAGGAATAAAAACGCATATATACTTACGAAAATGATATGCACTTATATATACATATGTAGGTATTTCTATATTATGTACGCGCGATGGGAAAACGAAAAGTCTAGTATATGGACAAGAATTAAACGTTATGACTAATACGAAGTGCACGAGTAAAACTACGAGTAAAACTACGAGTAAAGAAAAAAAAAAGAATAAGAAAAAGAAGGAAGGAAAATATCGAGCTATCTATCGCGTTCGCGATACTGTTTATTTATTTATGGTGCGGTCTAAATTAGAAGCGCGCCGAGAAGGCCAAGCGACTTGCGTAATCGCTGCAGGGAGCAACATGCTGCTGTTTATCATTACTCGCGAAAGAGTGGAGTAGAGATAAATAGATGGATAGATAGATAGATAGAGAGGGAGAGGGGCATCGCAAGGTCCTCTTCCGTTGCCTCTCGTCGCACACCGTACGTGCAATTAAAGTGTATTGTATTTTTATTTTTACATTCGCTGCACGAACGGCCTCCTCTCGCCTATAGCTTTATTCTTCGTTTTTTTTCACTTATCACGAGACGGCTAAATATTCATACCGAAAATAAATTCGCGACAAGTAATCTACATGTATACATTTAGATTGTTAAACATTACCTACTTTTTTATAAATATTTATAAATATATTGAAAAATATTGATATGTTTCTTTTCATTTTTCTAAATACTTGATATAATATTATTATCTATTATTTTGACAAAATTTATTTACCCTTGAAAATGTTGACCTCATCCTGTACGTACATACGTTGAGTTCGGAAATAGAAAAAAAACAGAAAAGCAAGAAAAGAAGGGGGATTTGGTTGTTCTCCGGAATCATGGAACCACCTATGCTTTTTTTTTTCTCTCCACCCTTTGCTCCTTTCTTCTATTCTTTCTCCAGCGAGCGTTGAACGTCTCCTCGCGTCGTCGTCCTCGTCGTCGTCGTCGTCCCACGAGAACGTGAGAGTGAATGAGAGAGGGAAAGAAAAAGAAAGAGAAAGAAAGAAAAGAAAAGATAGAAAGAAAAAGAAGCGTTCGTCGACGATCGTACTTGCACCTTTCTCACAAGGCAACGCGAGTAGCCTAGCTATCCCTTCCTTCCACCGAGAATCCCTTTCACTCGAATTTCTTGGAGGGCAGGAGAACGAAGCAAAAGAGGGAGAGACACTGAGATCCAGTTTGACCGTATAGGTTAGATCCTCGTTGGACTCTTCGCGTATATTTCGAGGTGGTTCGTTTTATTGCGAATCCGGTTTGCTCCCTGTGACGAGAGTGGAGAAAGAGCTCGAGTATAGCGATAGGAACGAGCAGAGAGAAAGAAAGGAAGAGGGAGAGGGAAAGACGTATTGAAAGAAAGGGCTAAGAGTGCGAGTGAGAGTTAACGTGGGACCGGTTAAACGGAGAAAAAGAGACAGACGTAGAGACGGGAAGTCGTGGAAGGAGGTGGAGGAGGAAGAGGAGGAAGAGGAGGAAGAGGAGGGATCTTTCTTCCGTCGTTTCGCCAACAACAAATACTCGTTCCCTTTTTCCCTTTCTCTCGATGGACTCGTTGCTCCTCTTTGCAATTGCATTAGCTGTTACTACTTCCGAAGATAGAAAAAGTGACAATGTTCGAGCTGGTGGCCACTTCCAAGGTTGCAAACTTCGTCGCCCATCCTTTAGCTCGTCGTAATTAGCATTCTTTCTAGTCATGGTCTTTCTACGTGTATATCTTCAACGTCGAGTATTATTTTACATTTCTTCCTCCTTGTATATTTTCGATCAAATGTAAGAAATTGACGATCCCGAGAGAACGCGGATAAATAAAACCTCTACAAGAACTGTCGTTTCCTTTTACCAATCGACTTTACGTAATTACACCGCTTTTGTCTTCCTAAGCGACAACTAAAACTTCTTTGCGTTTATTATAGCGCTTATCAATGAATTACGAATGCCATGCGCTGTACGCATAAGTTACTTTTAATTATCCATTCGTTTGGTAACATAATAAAAGAAGGAGAGGGAAAGGAAACTTTCTTATAAATCGATCTATTAATACTACCACTATTTATAATGTTTAGCAGTTACGTATGAACGTATAGAAATACTTATATTTGACATAGTTATGCTTTGCGAAAGTGTAAGAATAAATAATGAGATACATAAATGACCGAGGTATTTCTTTTCCGAGCGAATTCTTTCCCAACGCAACGCGACGAAAATCCTTTTCTTCTCTCATTTGCATTGGCTCATCTATTTATGCACTTATTTGCGTTCCTAGTAAAATGTCAGCATGTCAGGCTCGGTGCACAAAGTCGAGCTTAGGTTGCTTTAGGCTGACGATGCAAAGCTTCGATTTGTCGCAGGGATTTTTGCGATGGATAATAAGTGCTATCTATCTATGTATGTATGTTAGGTATTTCATTCTTCTCCCGACAAGTTACAAATTGTTTTCAAAACGCGTTAAATCGGTGAGAAAATCGTTAAAACGATAAAGCCGAAGCGTTATTAGTTATTATCCTGTTCGACGTTTATGCCAACGATTCTCGGTCGTATCGTAGGAGTCTATTCGAATGCTCGCGAACATACTCTCGTTAATGGAAGAAAATGCGATTGCCGCTATCATCGCGCAAGAGAACGAAGTAATAGAGTGTAGTAATAGCTCACGGGCTGATGTCATGCGGTAACCTTCTACTTTGCACGTACGGTGTACCACGAAGAAACGCGCGAGTCCGATACTCGAGAAAAAAGAAAGAAAATTTAAGAAAAAGATACAACATCCTTCTCTCTTTTTCTCTCTCTCCTATTATTCTTTATATGAAGCTATAAATTAATTCGATAAACTTCAAATATATATATATGGGTATGTGTATATATTTGTTCATGCAAAATATCACATTCTTCATTTTATATTTATTACTTATTTTTTTATATTTTCAAGAGAAAAATATGAAAGAACTCTCTCGATTAACATATTATCTTCCTCGTCGTCGTCATTGCCATCGTCGTTGCAATCGTTCGACTCGACCCAAACTTGAGAAGACCGATCATTAAGGAATCCGATTAAACTTGTTAACTAAGAATGCCCAGTTAACTCTTCATGATATTTTAATTGGACTTATGGACAGAAAGAGCAGAGATACATACACGTACGAGGAGATAGGTGGATCAATAGTGGTGCAGGATACGGATACCCCTTCCAATTATTCGAGTTTCCCTTTCCATATGCCTTCTACAAATATCTCTCAACCGTATAAAAGTATTCAAGTATTATTGCGTGTACGTATAATATTCACATGTCTCTTGAGGATATACCAATAGCAAGAATAAATAATATTAACAAACGCATACACGGAGAGAGCACGATAAATCTTTAAAATGCATCCATCGTCTTTCCTTCGGCTGTTACAATGTCCTCGTGTAAACATTGCGCGTTTGTAATAGAATCTTATAGAAAGGGAAACCAGGTAAACTGGAGGTGGTATTTTCCCTATTCGCTTATTTAAATAAACTATTCCTTTATTTTTTTTTTTTTTTGAATAACCCGATAAGTTTTGTTTTCCAAACGAACGCACCGAGTTAAAAACTTATCTTTAGAGCATAAATTAGTATTTGATTTTTAACCGTATCTTACCACTTATATATTACATTAGATTCTCTTTTTCGGTCAAGAAATGACCCAGATACGTAGCATGGTCTAAGCTCGAAGATTGGAAGATAAAATGATCGGGTTTGCGGAGTAGCTCGATGTATCTTAACAAGAGATTCCTTCGATCGAGAAACCCGTACATACATAAATACATAGACATGCGTTGAGCTAACTACTTCCCTTCCTCTCTTTCTCTCTCTTGCCACGCACTTTCACATAATTATATAATCTTTAATCTCAAATCCTTCCTCCAGAAAAGCGACATATTCTGGAAAGCGTTGGTTGCTCGTGGAAGGTTGTACAACTCTGACACGTGTTTTTGAAAACCTTGGTAAATCTGATATCTATTTTTAACTACGCATTTATAAAGCTTTAATGAAAAGCGATAAGGCAGTATATTATTTTTTTCTCGACTATTATTTTTCTGTTCTTTTTTCTTTTCCTACTCTAACAGAGAGAACGTGGAAAGATAAAGTATAGTATGTAATACACAATCGGGGACCTCGACTTTCCAAGAATGAAAGGCGCACGTGCGTTTCTCTTCGAAATGGTGCTGGTGCTTGCGATGGCGGTGGGGACCAGAACCGAGGAAGAGGGGAAAAAAGAAGGCGATTGTACGTGGCGTTCGTAGCAAATGGAACGTCTTTCGGTACGAGACAATAGGGAGCCATCATGGCCGGTGGGAAACGCGAGAATGAAAAATACAAGGAAAATCTCCGGCGAATCTTGAGCGCGCGAGCGCACTTACACGCTCGCTTACGTAATTTATCATTGACGGAGGACGTTCTCGAGGGACGAGAGACGTGGAGAGAGAGAGAGAGAGAGAGAAAGAGAGATGACTAAAAGGGTGTAGGCCATAAATGGAAATAATTCTAAATAGAGAGAAATGGGTACACGATTCTTATTTAATCCGAGAGGATTCTTATTTAAGCATTGAAGGACTTGGTTCGGTGGACTTTTTAATGCGTTAGGGTAAGATTCGACTATCCGAAAGTAGGTCAAGTTAGTCTCACGCGTGTCGTAATGTATGAGGATCTAACAAAAATTGATAATATTTTTATCAAATAACGAAATGATAATGGAATAAAAAAAGTTTTAACGCCTTTGAAGATTTTCGTAAGATTGACTTTTCAATGGCAGAAAAAAGTATTCGGAAAAATATTCAAATAAAATGTATACAATGGAGTATCGGTTAATCGATTATTGGTTACGCATTTAATTCGATACGACAGCCATTATTGCTCGAATTTTTCTTTTCCGAGAAAAACCTTCTAAATGGCGCCAGGGCGATCTATCGTCCGATAATCCACGACGCGATCCACGTGTACCCCCGATCGAAAACCTCGATCACGAACAGATAAAACTAGTGTTTGCTCGTCAACTCGAAATATCATTCGATTTTTCGAGCACGTGGAGAAACATTCCATCGGACGGATTCTAACGATATCTATCGTTCGATATTACTGAATGTACCTACATAGCTACGCACATACATACGTATATAGATATGTACATGCACGTCAATCATTGGTTTCCAATCGTAGAACTTTCATTCCAACTCATTTAAACACAATCTTTTACTGTTGTTCGATCGAAAAACTATTTCTCGAGCAATCGATACTGACGAAAACTATAGTATAACACGTATACGAAGACGTTACGAAAATACTAACACTTACACACATACGTTAATCCACGTTCTCCCGGTGTTTTTTAAAAATCACCTTGACTGCCTATCATCGTAATACGCGCCTTGCTGACGAGCCAGCACGCTTGCTTACACATTGTTTACCTTCTTTTTCTACATCCTAATGATCCAAATCCTTCGGATGATTTTCGATCGCGAACAGACAAGGAGACATTGCAGCAGCATTACTCTACGGATCATTATGTAATGTTATAACGTTATGTGAACGTTTTACATTCGATGCCTTGCTCGATCGCAGTGCTCTCTCAAGGCCTCCACATTGTTATTTGTACGTCGCGTTAACGCGTCGACGCTCCTCGACTTCTCCAGGGACGTAGAACAAGACGAAACCTAACCGAGAGCGTCTTTCTCTTTATCATTCGACCAACGTAACTACTATCTATCGACGAGTCTTTTCTAAAAGATTTCAACCACCAAATCAATCATTCAACGTCGTTGACTGGCGTATTCAATACCATCCAATGTTGTAAACAGTTAACATCATTCATTTATCCGAATTTATCCGAATTTATCCGAAAGATCGTAGGTATCGACACCTGTGTAATATAATATATTACCATCCGAAAAAAGAGCACAAGTACCTGATAACTAATAAACGTGAATGATACGTATCAGAGTGCCGTTAAGAAAAACAAGCTGTAAAAACAAACGCTAAATAGTCTTTTCGTCCGCTAGCTAAAAGTTTATCCGCCAACAGCTAGGAATTATGCGCGTTCGCTCGGACGTCCACGCAAATAGCTTTATGCGACGTTACAAACTCAAACGGATTAACCTTGGGAGAAAATCACGCGATCCAGCCGAGTCCTAAGCTCCTTCCTTCCTTCATCTCTTTCTTCTTCTTCTTCTTCTTCTTCCTCTTTTTCTTCATCTCTTGCCTCTTACCTATACTCCTACTCCTACTCTTCCGTCGTACACATACATATGTTTATATATATATATACCTACACGTATTCTTACCTAAAGGCTTGACTTTTCCAACACGTTTCTAAATTGCGTCTCTTTTCACGGAAAACAACAATTCTCGCGTCGACCAAATCTTGTCTCAAAGGATAAACCTTTCGCCTAAAAACGTGCCCATAGATTCATCCATGTGTCTTTAGATGCATCGCACTTACAAGGCAAAGATCATTTTTGTTTTTTTTTTATGCAACACGTTAAAGAAACCCGTTTAGAAATTTTCTTGAGAAAATATGTTATGTAATTCATATAGAAGAAAGAAATTTGTTTGCATTTTGAAACGATGTTATTCAAAGCGTTATATGTTATGTTATATGATCGTTTTTGTGTATCATTGTACACGCATGAAAAGACTCGTTCCAGCTCGAAGGAGGAATCGAGCGTTCGCGTGTAATTCTTTGTCGCTTATCTCGGCACGAGTTAGTCGGCACATCGTGTATACGCTTTCTTTCTAAACGCCCCGCGCCCTATCGTCTTGCATTTCCATACGAGATATCTCTTTCTATCTATCTCTTCTTGCATTTCTTCTTTCATACTACGACGTTGTCACACTTTTGATTCGATAAACAGACATGAGAACGAGACGTCGAGGAGAAAGATGGATGGCTAATAAATGACAAAAGTGGAACATCAGAGGAAAGTGCAACGTAATGATAAGCTAATGAGGGAAAGAGAGAGAGAGAGAAAGCGCAATAAATATATCTCGAATATCATTACGATGTTGAATAAATGAAAGGAAATTTAAACAAATACCTACATATATAATATGTCGTAAGGATCATATAAATAAACCAGAGAGGTATTCTCCTGAGTGCAAACAATACGTAATTAAATTAACAATAGAAACGGGAGAAGAAGAAAGAGAAAAAGGTACGGAGAGGTGGGTGAGGGGGTGAGGGGGGAGAGGGAGAGGGGGAGAGATAGCAAGAGAGAGAAAAATAGTGAGGGAGAAAGGAAAGGCTTCGCTTTTAAAATTCCTCTCATTCACGCTGTCGGAGCCTTTAGAAAGCCTCGCCCGTTGCGTACGCGAACGGGAAGAAGGGCTTTATCGTGCGGAGAACCGAGAAAGGAGGCTTTACCGGCGCTTTGTCGACGAGAGAAACAGGGAGAGAGAGAAAGAAAGAATGATATAGGTAGAAAATAAGAGAGAATACGAGAAAGGAAGCTATCGAGAGAGAGGGAGATAGAGGGATGACGTACGCGCACGCTCTGATAAGACCTTATCGTGTGAAAGCACCGTGGCCTACTTACACACGCTCTACGCACTTATATGCTTCTCTCTCTCTCTCTCTCTCTCTCTCTGTCTCTCTCTCTTTCTAACGCTTCTAACGAACGCACTTGGTCTCGCGCGTGCATGTCTACGAGAAGGTGCTCGTGTCCTCTTTGCGGAGACGATGGCTAGATATAACTCTTGGAAAAGTCTTAAGCAATACATTTTATTTTTATCTATTGTTTACCATCTTTCTTTTTTTATTTTATTTTTCGTCATTATACTTACTATCCTTTCTTTTTTAATAATTCTCCTAAGAACTCTTAATCGGATAATTTTGTAAGAATTATTAAAGAATTGCCTCGGGGAAATAATAAAAATTATTTAAGTTCGACTTAGAGAAGAAAGAGAAAAATTTTCGCTAGAAGGGGGGGGGGGGGTCATGGAAGCGTTCAAAGAATTATTACGAAATTGGGTCGGTCAGAAATCTAAATTACTCTTCGTATTCTCTTTGCAAATGTTATTTCCTTTGCGGAAAGAAGATGGTAGCGTCGTATTTTATCGACAAGCTGGAGAAGAGATTGGAAAGGGTGAGTGGCATGGTCAAAAGATTGAAGCTGTTTCTACGTTTTTTAATATAAAACGTTTCAACTAAATTTCCTATTTCGTATTCTTATTTCGTTATGTTATAATAAATATTTTTTGTCTCCGTATCCTTCCCTGTATTTATATTTCAAACTCATCTCTTAGGTACTATTGAGCAATTTTTTTCCGAGCAACGAATTCGTGAATCGATTCGATGACTTTTTAAATACACTCTTACTTTCTCTTCATCGATAATACGCCGATTCCTTCTTTCTGTTTTCATCGACACCGCTCAAGGAATCTTAAGGAACGAAATTCTAATTTACGTGTTAGAAGTTTACGTCCAAATCGAAGATCGTATTAGAGATTGTAACGTTGAGAGATATTTTGCTTATATCATCGCCGTGTTCATTGAGTAACGTCGTATAACTCGTGATAAATACAAAAATTAATCAATTTCAAATCATGGAATTGAAGAAAATTATTTGTTCTCCTTTGTTGTTCGTAATTACAGTATGAACAACGTGTTCCAGATTTATAGTCAAACATAATTTGGCTTAGGATCGAATGACGAATTATTTTCTTTGATAAATAAATCTACGGGAGATAATAAAAATCAACCCCAAATGTTTCTGCTGGATTTTCAAATTGAGGAAATTTAAATTCTAACACGAATAAAAGAAGCAGCAATGCATGCGCAAAAATGTTTAGCATTCGTAAAATAGTTTCTAACCGAGTCATTAGATTTTTGGAAGAACATTATATTCAGCGATGAATCAAAATTTCAACTTCGTTTTAAACCTAAGACAATATTAACTACAGTTAAATACGATGGAGGTTCGTTTTGTGTTTGGGGTTGTTTCTCCTTAACTGGCGTTGGAAATTTGCATTTTATAGAAAGTATATTGAATATAAATATTTGACAAGAAAATTTGCAAAGATCAATGATAAAATAATGTTTTGCAAGAAGATTATTTCCTAGATAAATATAACGATACGTACTTTAACATCAGTTTCCACAGTTGTGTCGGTTGTCTATTTGCCCTTGCGAAACGACGATGCGCTCGGCTTATCTCTTCCAGAACGGCGCGTTATCACAGACTTTTCTTTTTCGACTTATGTATGTAGCAAGTACTTTTCGACCTTGCTCCACTAGGACGATTAATCTTAAGACGATGAAAATCGTTGTCGGTTGATTCTAAATCTTACGCGATAATAAAAGATTTTTCTCCAAGAGCGTACGGGCGAGAGATGCGACGGGGACAAGAATGAAAAAATATCCGAAGCTTTTGGATTGAGTTTGTAAGAAGAAGAAGAAGAAGAAGAAGAAGAAGAAGAAAAAAAAAGCCTTGAACGAACGAATAGAAGAGAAAAGAAATGTGAGATATGCGAAAGAGAAAGAGAGGGAATAAACCGTCCGAGACAGAAACGTAGCCGTAAAACGTAGCCTCGGCCAACTTAGTCGTGGCCATAAACGACGCGTTCGTGGCGACCATCAGGACAAGAGGAGAGGGAAAACAGAAGCACGAGAGGAATCGTCGAAGAAAACGAAAGAGAGAAAGAGGTAGAGAAAGAGAAAGAGAAAGAAAAAGAGAGAGAGAGAGAGACTTGTCCGTCTTCGTAAGCGACTTACATAATCTTCTCAATAAACTTACGCTCGCAGAACTGCCATGTTGCATACTGTCTCTCTTTCTCTTCTTTGCTGTCATAAAAGAAAAAAGCCCTCTTTACTTCCTCGACGCACGGAGATTTCTCTCCGTCTCTCGATGACCATTGTCTATCAATATTGATTACGAGAGAAACCATCTATACGATCGGAAGTTGAATCACGAAGATCTTTGAACGATATTGCACCGCAAAAGAAAAATAATAAGTATCGATATAGTTGTTAATATTATAAATCGTTGAACATTTTTAACAGAGAATTAATCAAAATATTAATGATACCGTATAGATATGATAAGATACTGTACTAAAGATAATATACCGAATAGGAAAAAAAATACATCTAAAATATGAAATAAATTAAACTAGGTTTTTAAAATAATTTAAAAACCATTTCTGCTCTACATTATATCTGTTATTCTTAGGTTGAGAAAAAAAAAAAATAGAGTAATTTTTGAGGTGAAAATCGAAAAAAAAAAGGTAGCTTTTGTTCCCCGGTAAACATTTTTTTCAACCAAAGTTGTAAAAAGATAGAAGAGGAAGAAGAAAAGGTCCGATGACAGTGGACCATTATGAGTCGTTTACGAGTACATTTTTACGAGCGTCCGTTTGGAAATGATTTTCCCTGTTACTGTTCACAATACTAATATTATGAGACTTTTTCTATCCATCCTTTTATTTTTTTCTAAAAAGCAACCCTTTTTTTTTTCTTCTTTTACACCACCATCAAAATCATTAGTTTTATTCAACATCTAAATTCTCAAAAGGTAACGAAAAGTTAGCTATTTTAAAATGGATCACTTAGAAAGTTTTTATTTCATTTTTATATTTGTTTTTTTGGTCTGATTTTACAAAGCATAGAAAACCGGAGCAGTGACGTGTTATTCAAGGAGAACGATCTCTCCCTCTTATTATATTCCTTCGTCTATCTTTTCTCGCATCGATCCTATTGTTTTCTCTATGTAAAATTTTTTTTACCAATTTCTTGTCCTATGCAAGCAATAGAATCGATCTGACAAGGACCAAACGCGTTTCTCTTATCCTTGAACGAAGAAGGATTAGAAATTGGCCTTCGACGCGCTCTTATAAACTCTGTAAGGGTATTGGAAAAAGGGTGAAACGAATTTGTTGACAGTGCTAGTGATCCTGCCGCCTCTCGAGAATGCCATTCGCTGTTGTTAGCTTTTGGGTGAAATCGGGCCATGTTCCTTTATATGCTTCTGCCATTGTCATCGACGATTAAAATAAAGTCGAAAATTCCAAAAAACGAGTTCAAAGGTACCGCATTTTGCTCCAGATTTCTATTTTTTTTTTCCTTTTAAAGGGTTAATAAATAGAATAAAGGAGGAAATGCTTTAATTTTTTTTCTACATTTCTTAACAATTTTTTCTTTTACAACTTACTAAGAATGTAAGAATGTAAATAAAACTTTCAACATTGGTAATAGAATGAATTTTTATTATAGGACCTATATTCCTTCTTATTTAAACTTAAAACAGGCGATTATAGAAAAATAACGTATTCTAAGATATTATATTCTATATATTTTCGTTCGGTTAATCTTTTCGAATCTAAATCTTTTCGACCCAAGCAGCGTACTCGTGCACGTTCTTGCTTGGCTGTCGTAAAAGGTTCCCCTGTTTTTCTTACCTTCTTTTTTTCTTTCTCTCGACGGTCGAACGATTTCTCGAGCGACCTCGCGGAAGACCTTTCACCGCTCGGGAGCGCGAAACGCTTTCAAAATTCTCCGCCGTCGTTTTAGACAATTCTCCCTTTTCCTGTCTTTTTACTTCTTTTTTTATTATTTCAAATATAATGTCAAGGATGAAAGAATTAGATCTACGCGCCTTTGATAACATCAAATAATTCAATTTGAGTGACAAACTATTCCCACTTACCGTAAAATTTATTTTAGGAAATATTTTATATTAGAAATAACGTTAGACAGTTATGATGGGTTTATCTCGTAAACAATGAATTGAAAAATAAATAAATATCTAATAACGTTGTTACTTTTTCCAACGCTCGAAGAAGACCAATGATTATTATGAAAAATAGATGCGGATAATTGTTTGATGTATCCGAAATTTTGAATAAGCCTAATTACAATACGTAATTACAATTACAATGATAGCAAACGCATTATCATTATTGAAAAAGCTTTGAAAAGGCTTTGAAGAAGCGAACTAGTTGGTAAACTTTACAACGGTGGGCGTATGCGAGTATTTATTTGTGCGATCTCACCTCGTGTCAGAGAGAAATGAAGTGAGGGAGGGAGAGATGGAGAGAAATTGGGAGTAAGGTTCGGGAAGTTAGAAAGATGCTGCTGAGGTGCAACGAATGGCATTTTGCCAAGCTATTAGGCAAGTGACCGACTCGTAGGAAAATAGATCGGCTTTCGACGAATTCGTCCGGGCCAAATCGATGTCTCGGCCCGTGACCCTCTTTTGCTTACGATGAGAGACAGCTACGCGCTCTTGAGAAAAAACACTGACGAAGAAAGAATAAAAGACCTAGCAAAAGGTCCAAGATAATGCTATTAACTATTACCAAATTTTAAGTGCCTATGGAAAAAACTGAAGTGAAATTTCTTCAGTTTTTCTCTTGCTAACTTTATCGAATTATTAGATTATTCTCATTATTTTCCTACTCTTAATTCGTTTGTACTCGCTGCGGTGCTGTCTCGTATCTTTTCTCGGCACCCAAAATCTTTGATTTTTCGTATCGCGAGACAACGTTTCATACCCTTTGAAAAAAAGTTTAATTGAAAAATTAAATAAGATTTTTGAAAGAGGATTTGATTTGTAAGATTGTTTCAAACGGAAGAGAAAGTATTGGAAAGTTAGCGAGTCCTACAGAGTCCTTCGTTCGAATTTACGTCCAACATGAGTAGTATATCTTTTCGAGGCTATAAGAATTTCTTCTATTTTCTTTTTAATCGCAAGAGCAAAGGATTAGAGGGAAGGAGAAAAAAGAAAGAGAGAGGGCTTACTCGTCGTGTTTACTCGAGCACGATAAAAAAAGAGAGTGCCTTCTCCTTCGAGTCCGCGCTTCCTGCGTCGAGTGGGACAGGAAACGTTCCTCCTCCTCTCCTGCTCGAAATCGGACAGAACATGCTGCTGCGGTTGGAAGAAAGAGGAAGAAAGAGAAAGAATCGAGGGACTCCGAAGCTACGAACGTTTTGCTTACTTTCGATTTCGTTTCGTCGACAGTGGTGGCGTTTCGCGCGCCGTGAGCTCGGGAAGATTACGTAAGCCGTCAATATGGCGGTCCCCTCTCTTTCTTATCGTGCGTAGAAGGCCGACCCGGTCGACCAACGGGGCCGTGTCGAAATAATAGTGGTCATTCTTATTATGTACCTCTTGGTTAGTGCCACCGTCTGGTGCTTCTCTTCGCTTTACCGTTGCCGAGCGACCGCTAAAAGCGCCCTTTGCCCTGACGCAACCCGCGAGGAAGCACGCGAGGAGGCACGCGAGTAAATTAGAGGATCGATTATTAATCCGCCAAGAGAAATGTTCGTCACAATAAATAAGGATGTTATGACTTTCCTCCTCAAGATCGTTCTTATGGAGCGTCGAAAGAAGGTTAATTCGGTCTCGTAGAAGCGTTTTAACAGGGTCCAAAGAGTGTCGCAAACGACGCATTTAGAAGCGACATTCTCGTTACGACTTAGAGAGTTAAGGTCGAGCACCAATGCGTTCTCTCTATCTCTTCCTCAGCTATATTTTCGTCTCCTCCACCCTAGTTCATTGCTTAGAAACTATCTTTTTCAAACATATACGGTTGAATAAGAATGAAATTGCCAATGCCGACATTGGCATTGACTAGCAGAAAGGCAAAATATCGAATCGAAAGATTTTGACAGGGTGTCGCAAGAATGTACACGCTCGATCACTTTCTAAAATCGGACGCGTTCCACGCGATAGTGATTTTACAAACGCGCTCACGTTCGCGGTTTCGACACGAAATCACGCGCGAACGTATCGATAGCACCCTCGATACGTTTATTTATCGATGTGTCGCGAGTGATTTCGTGACGATCGATCGCCAAGACTTATTTTAAATGATCGATTTATTCAGAAACAATCGGAAGTCTTCGCTCGTGACAATTGGATCGCGTTCCAAGAGAAAATATACTCGTACTTTGTACATACAGAATCGCTTATCTGTCCATTTATTACCATTGACTCTATCAAACGATTTGCACGTTCAATTTCATTTCATTTCGCTCATTTCATTTATTTATTTCTTCAAAATGACTTAAAAATAATCACTTAGAAATTGGCGTGTCATGAAAATTCTAAATCACGATTGATTCTATCGCTCGTGTTATCGAATATCAACCGAACGGTGTTGGTTATTGATTCGATTTATCGCGTAACGTCACGCTCAAGATCGATTTTGACCAATACAAAGTTTTTCAAGATTATTCGTGGTAGGTAAGGTAAAAATTCGGATCGAGTTGGTATCGTTGAACGTGACCCGCGGGTCGTTTCTACGCTCGCGAATACTCCGTGTTTATCGATAATCATACGTAAAACGGATAAATCGCACGCACGCGTTTTATCTAAACGATCTCGTGATTATTGCGTCCATTTGACTTTCTCGATCGTGTCAACGACATGTGTACATAATTACGACGTTTATCGAGAAGCGATACCGACGTTGGGATAAAGCTCAACGAGCGTGTTAAATCTCTATCTCGCGATCTATTGATAGATACCTTTCTTAATTTACCATAGATTTTATTCTCTTTTTATCTGCCATCGAAGAATTTCATCCAAGCATTTACCTGCTAGAAAGAATATTTTTCCAAACTATATATTTGCCGTTTCTCTAATGAAGGATTGATGTTATTTATAAAAACAATTTGCGCGAGTATTATTGTTATTGTACGATATATTAGAAATATTATCGTCATTAGAACGACTTGTCCAAGTCTCTTGCTACAACGTTTCTTATTCCACTACCTTCAAATTTTCTTTCTCTTAAGATTAATTCTGACCTTCGAGCTCGTAACATCGAAAGAACAGTAAACACAGAAGTTGCCAAGAAGAAGAGTCGTAGATAGTTCCACGGCAATATTTATTTCGACATCTATCTATAGTTTAGGGAATCATTACTTTGGATAATCTCTTCGTTAGAAACGGAATTGTAGAAATCGTATTGCTATAATATAATATGTAGTTACTACGTCGAATTTCCTTCCATAGGAATGAATTATCGCGTTGTTAAATCATTAAAAGAGACAAAAAAGAAATAAGAGAAAGGAAAAAAATAGATGAAATTTACGTAAATCATATGTACCCATAGATAGGAACGTAAGCGATTGGTAAAAAGAAAGGGAAAGTAGTCGTTGGCGCTTTGGCCGTGAGTAGGCGAGGAAAGGTTGACCGGATAAAGGGTCGGAGAAGGCAATGTAAAGAGCGGAGAGAAGAGGGTAAAGCTCCTCCCACGCGATACGCGATACACGGTACTACGACCCTGTCGCAATCCAATCTGTTGCGTGCTTCGATGTCGCAATTGGAGACGCTAGGAGGGCCAGAGTTTACGCGATCGCCCCCTCCTGCCTATTTATAGAAAGGGCAAGGAACAAAACTAAAAACTACAAGACTGAAAACTAGTTGGAGCGAAAGATGAGAGGTGGAAGGCCGATCCTAATTTTTCTTTTATTACGATACCACCTACTCGCACTTTATTTCCCAAACGATCTATTATATAGACCACTTTTTGTATTTTATTTCTTTTTTCCCCCTTTTCTTTGCTTACTTTCTATCCTTCGTCAATTTTTTTCGCAACACGAAATGTCGTCGGCCTACTTCGGCCGTAAAGATACAATTGCATAAAGTTGCATTTGCGAAATGTATTATTTTTAGACGGTTGGAAGGAAGGGGTCGGTCGGTAGGAAGAGTAGAAGAAGAAATCGAAGAAGAAAGCATTTAAAACATCGTTCGAACATTTGGCAAAGCCAGCTGTCTAGAGATTAGTCCAGTTTGTGACTCACTAATAATATCGTTCCTTCAACTTGCATAACAACGAACGTATATAAGAATTTGTAAATAATCAAACACAACTTTTGACCACACTTATCTACAATATGTATCGATTATATTTTTCTTGCATAAAGTGAAAGTAGCGTTGAATCTATTGCCATCTTGGAAATATCGAATGTATCATTTATTGAAATGATGATCTTATAACTAAAGTAAAAATTGTTTTTCTGTAGTTCCGCGTTGGGTCGGCGCGGGACGGAATAGATGATAGATTACATTTTTTTTGATGTTTATTTGGGTCAGCGTATTATGAAAAAATTGAAAATCTCAAGTTAAAGATGCAAGGCCTTTTTTCGAAGCTAGTCAAACGTATGAAAAAATACGTCGTATACTTTTCCTATCTCTATTGTTGGTAAGAGAAAGAAGGAAAGGAAAGACGTTGGGAGTGAGAGAGTGCTATCGGTAGAGAGCGGAGGAAAGTAAGAGGTTGGCGCGTTAGGCGCCGACCTATATTTCGCTTCGAAACAATCGTCGAGCGAACGAACCAACCAACGACCGAACCAACGACCGAACCAACCAACGAACCAACGCTCTGCGCGCGTATTATAGCAATATAGTTGTCTAATAGAGGGAATAGTATTTATAGACGAGAAGAAGGAAGGTCGCGAAGAAAGCGCGGTGGCTAGACTCGAGCTCGTGCGCGATATTCCTCCTCGTTTCGACATCATTTCCGGCGCTGACCCATTTCGTCCTCTCTTTGATTCTTCGCCGAGAAGTCAGCCCGAATGGCAGTCAGAATGGCAGCCCTCGTGTCAGCCATTCTCGTCTACCGACCAACTTTTGACCTACTTTCAAACGACCGATAGACTCCACGTCACAATTCTTCTTCTAATATTTTTTTTTCTATTCTTTCCCTTTACTTTTTATTCCTTTTTAAATCTTAACACAATGACTATCCTCTATAATGTGTATAATATATAAGTCCATTTATTCATCTTTCTATTGCACAAATATATATTTCATTTTTATAAGTCTTTATAGTACATATTTTATACATTTATATGAATAAAATCTAGATATTTGCTTTTAAATGTTATTCGCTTAATGCATCGACAACGTGATTACAAATTTCAGCAATATACCATAAAAGGTAGATAATAATTAAAACGAGCGTGTATATAAACAATGCGAGTGAAAATTAGGTTGCATGCAGAGGAGGATAAGCTTAGATAATATCGTATCACGAGTAGTTGAGATAAAGCCAAATGGGTACTTTCTTTCGATGGAGTCTCGATCTCTCGAAAGCAGCAGCCAATGTTGGATACGTTAAAACGCGTCTAGCGTTCCCTTACCAATAATCCTAGAAAAGTCTTAGAAAATGCTTTGCAATGACTGGTTAACACTTAAAAAAAACTCGCAAAGCTGCTACAAAAATTGTATCCACAATTTTTTCAACGCCTATTTGACCTTCTACTTTTTCGAGTTTTACAACAACAATTTGCATTAAAACCGGTTTCATTTTTACACGCGACCACTGAGAGTGTCTTATGCAATTGGCATCGTGAAAAATATTAGTTTGTTTTAAATTGTAATAGAAATAGAATTTCTCAATGCTGTTTATAAATATTCAACCATAACAAAACATTGGCCGGACTAAATCTAACAGAGCGTTGAGAATAAACTCCTACCTAAAACTCGAGACTAAATCTTCGAACATTTTCTAACTGATGTTAGATTTCATTCAAATTTTGATATTAATTTTAATTTCATATAAATTTAACGGATAAATTCCAAGTGGTGTAAGACTTGTTCAAAACAATTTAGTGTGAAAAAAAACACGTTAAAATAGTGTAATGATAGGAAATTGCATATAAACGAAACGTTTGTAGCTATTATGCAAAAGTAGTGATAGGAATGTAATAGTAATGCGTGATAATGGTAGAACGAGAGGCCATCCTAGAGAGGCCGAAGTCAAAAAAAGGCTATCGATAATAAAGCCTTTTTCTTGAGCTTCGAAAGAAACGCATTTGAAACTTTGCAAACCGGAAACAGTGAGACTGGCTTTTTTTGCGATAATAGTCGTTAACAGTTTATTTACTGTTTGCACGTCTACTTTGTGCTACAAGGTAAAACGATGAATCGTAGTTTCAGTCTATCCGATATGCAACTAATTTTAAGTTCATTGATATGACAAGAAGAGCTTCCAACAATTACGGAACATTGAAATTTCTTCTTATGTAACTATTACGTTGTAAAATATATTTATATGTATTTGTTTTTGTTCTTTTGTAAAAGGAGTAACGAAATTTATTTGATTCGCATGTTGCAAAAATTATATATGGCCCATGAAAAAATATGCTTCAATAAAAGAAGTAGTGCTAACGCAACGTACGATATTTTCAACAAAGTTGGAAAGAGTAATTAAGACTATCTCTTATGAGCTACTAAAACTAAGTAAGTCAATAAACCGCATTTCTTTAAAATTAAAAAATAATGAACACGAATATATATCACATTTATACTTCTGTTAATCTATAATGTTAACATTAAGAAAATAATATAAAATATACTATTATATATAAACGCATAATTTCACACGTTATTTTCATAACATCAGAATTAGTAATAAATAACATAAAAATGTATTTTTTTTACACGCTTCTATATCGCTTCTATATCATGAATATGCATGCCTAAAAATCGTATTTACTTGTACATTAGGATACTTCCGTTAGCTATTTTCCTTTATATTTGCATTATTATCGATTACTCCAAATAACACTCGATTACGTAGGAATAAAAAATATCAAAAGTTATTTTAAAATCGATCTAACTCGAATAGCTGTTGAATGAGAAAAGCTAGGTGTACCGATGATCTTGTTGTTTAGAAAATAATGTGAAGAAAAATGTACGTGTAATGGCTTTAAATCGTGAATTGGCAATAGACATAGAAAAATATCGACTTTTTGTCGTTGTCGGTGAAATAATTCGTTTTGGTTAAAACACAGGGAAACTATAAGCATTTAGGACAGATTTTTAGGGAGAACGGAGAAGGTTGGGAATAAAATGCAAATCGGCTCGTAAATCAAACGGGTCGCGTGCCACCGAAGCAGGACCGTTCCCTTTAGTCTACATCGAGTCTACAAGGGGACCCTTCCCCTTTTGCCCCCTCCGCGGGGGGTTAATTGTGTTTTGCCGTGGTGAAACAGGTACACGAATCCGATCGTTTTTCAGGTGTCACGACCTCCTCTTGCCCCTTCTACCTTTCTGCCTCCTGCCATTCCTTTGGGTGCTTAAGATATTGAAGGATCTTTAAGTGTATCGGATCATTTCTTCGGATCCTTTTTTCTACGAGATAAATGAACTATTTCTTTCAAGGGTTACGAATATTGAAACGAAGATTGACTTATTAATTTGATTTTTCATTTATATCGTATATTACGATTATTTATATTACATTACGAAGCGTGTAAGAGAGGTCGAGGTGCGGTAGTCGTTTAGCTCATCGTGATAGAGTTAGCACGTAGCTCGT
Source organism: Mischocyttarus mexicanus (assembly GCA_023678845.1). Taxonomy (NCBI): domain Eukaryota; kingdom Metazoa; phylum Arthropoda; class Insecta; order Hymenoptera; family Vespidae; genus Mischocyttarus; species Mischocyttarus mexicanus. The sequence goes on from JACGTP010000318.1 coordinate 31,283, forward strand.
TCAAGCTTGTGTACGTGCAGAAACTAATGTTAGTGCAAGCATATGTGTGTATAGCAGACTTATGTCTACCTACCTACCTACCTACCTACATTTCCCAGGCAGTCTCTCTCGGCAACTTTCTTCTGACATAACCGAATGAAGGCGCGGGCCGCGGTTATGCAATTCGAAAGTGCCCGCCTTACTTTACGTATCGCGTTTTAAGGTAGATATTCGTGCATATGTATGTAAGTACTTACATTTACCAGTATACGCGTATGTATCGACCTGTCGTGCTACATAGACAAAACGTCGAGCTTTTACTCGCTTTCCTCAATAAAAGAAAAAAGGAAAGGAAAAGAAAGAAAAAGAAGCAAAAAGTCAACCCTTTGTATGCATATAAGAAAAGGAGTGAAAGGTTTCGATGTATTGAATGAAAAAATGAATGCTTACTTTATGGGTATTTTAATGGGAAAGAAAGAGGCAGATAACTTATTAGTCGTTTGTCAAAACGTCGATTTTCTCTATTTTCTTATCATATTTTTCATTCGTTTTACATCATAATTAAGAAACATCGGAAATAGGACTTATTATTAAAATGAAATGAATGGTCAATGGGAAAGTGAGTTATTTAAAGAAATATACGTGTCATAGATATATTTATAAGTATACTTCGTATAATAGTTTAAGATTAATGAAATAATAATCAGCATAACTCGTTGCGTGAAAAGAGACACATCCAATGATATATACCTGCTTTCCAAATTTTTACAACTCTTAAGAAACTAACGCAAATTTAACTTCTCCGAATGAACAAGAGAAAAGAAATACGATCGTAGCTCGTTTTTAGATTAATCAGAAAAAATGGCAATCTGTGCCATTTGGTAGTTGGTAATTGATACGCACATCAGGAGGATAACATTCGTGTATATATATGTATACGTAGGTATATGTAGTCTTTGTATGTATAATATTATATGCTTAGGTGCTTAGGTGTACAGCAATATCGATGCTTAAAAGTCGTATCGATGCATTGCCATTTTCAGGATCGAAAGGTCCGATCGATCTCAACGATCTTCGCGAACGATATGCAGATTCTCCGAACAGCGAGACGCACCGTAATGGAAAGAAAGAGAAAGAGAGAGAAAAGAAGCACGTAGGCAAGAATTCTCTCTAGGAAACTTCCAGTTATTCCCGCGGGAAATCAGTGCGTCTTTACGTCTTTTTCGATCCAAGAAAAATCGGAAAAATTTTCATGTTGACCTTTCCGATACATTTCCTCTCATGTCCGTAAGTTCCCCCATAACGATCACCATAAAAGTTCGACCTCCTCGAAGTCGAGCGAGGATGAAGAAGAAAAGTAAAAACGAGACTTCTTGTCCTTTTCCGTAAATCATTGCTCATTATTTTCTTGGTTTTGTCGTAACACATGGTTGAGAAGCGAATCCGTGAAAAAGTGGAAGTAATCGATTAAATCGATGCTACGTGAAATCATCTTGATTCTTTCTTCGCGTTAGCTTTATTTATATTTAAAAATGGCACATAATATATATATATATATATATATTTATAATAGAGGATTTATTAATATTAGAAAACGTGATTTTAAACGGGATACGATATTGAGGCAGTAAAATAGGAAAAATTCTATATTTTAATGTTGATAAACTTTAATAAGAATTGGAAAGAGCTTCTCATTAGTCGTAAAAGTTGAATGGAAACGATCAGCCATTATGTAGAATACTTTTCCGAAGAGTTAGTCGGCCAAGAGAATCGGCGTGTACATATCTGCAAGAGAGTTCCGTGTCGTTGGTGCGATTGAAAAAAGCCTTCGAGGACAAAGCGTCTTCCGAGAAAAGAATTACATAACTTCACGATGCAGGTTCGCTGCTTGCAAAAGCACTTCGAGTAGGTATAATATTAAATGACGATTCGATGATCGAACAAATATACTTATCTTTAGCACATGTTTATACGCGTAAGTGCGTATATGAATGATAAAATTGATATTTATCAAATTTCTTATATATGTATGTACATTGATATGGGTCGAAAAAAAAATCAGAGAGAGAGAAATGAAAAAGATGAAAGGTAAGGCTTATTTTAGTACGATGTATCTCGCATTACATTGTAAAAGCCCGCGTGAACGGTGAAAGTGAGCAATGCTTTCCCTCGTAAGAGAGCTCTCGCTCTCGTCTCCTCGATGGTCTCTTTTAAACGCATGCATTACATGGTTATGTCATAACCCATGAGTCTTGTATATACGATATATCTTTAAATATTTTTTGTATATTCACGTTTACGTACGCACGTGTATCGCTCTCGACGACTAACTTTTCTCCTACCTAATACTTTTCAAGTGACTTTTTCTTTTTACTATTATACCGTGCCAATGCGAACTTCTTGCGATAGTTACGTTAGAAAACGATCGATTTCAGATTGCCTTGTAATTAAAGTCAGACTAATATAACGTGTAACGCGCGATCGTTATTTTGTATCTACATTTTGAGGTATTAACAGTTATTAGAGAAGAGTAATGAATTATTTTTCGTTAAGATATCAATGTATTCCATGTTGACAATTAGAAATAGATTTAATCAGAATATTATTTCGTTTGAATATTATTTCGATAGTAAATACCGCAAGTTTTTTTTCTAGATAATCTTCGAGTAGTCGATATTTTACGTGATTCGCAATAAAGCTATAAAATCGATTTTTCGATTTAGAATGAAATATTGGACGGATAGGAACAAAGAAACGCGATGTGGTGTCCGATTAATGATCGTCAATTTACACTTTCTATGCTGAATTGATCTCAATCGGTTTTTTATATTACAAACTCGTAGAAAGTAAGTAAAGTCATATAAAATAATATATAAAACGACATAATCTTATTGCTATGACATAATGATTCCTCCAGTCAAATATTACTTTCGTTTATTATTTTTCTTGGCTCGTGTAGCGCTATTTCTCGTTGAGATCGATCGAAGCTTCGAGTATCTTTCATCTGGTGTGTCGAGCGCGTACTCGGGAAAAGCGTGTTCCGCACGAGCAAGCTGTTGCTAAAACTTCGCAGACACTAGCAGCACTTCATTAGCCACGACTAACAAGTACGCGTTAGGCGCTCGAATGAACTTTGACGCTGAAAGTTTTGCTCACTGGTAATCGATTTTTATATATTAACCCGTCGACCATTTAACAGATACCATTCAACTAGATATTTATTAGATCGGATCTGTATATTTTAGAGGACAAATTTGATAATACAACTTTTGGAATCGGTATGAAACATTGCAAATGAAAGTTAATGCGTTATATCACTTCTATCGAGAATTCAAAAAACGAATTCGAGTTAAAAGACAAGATACACGTTTAACGAGTTTTCTTATAAGTTCGTATTCCCATAAAACTCAAGCGGGTGTGTATTTTGTATTTTCCATATTTGTTACATGAATTATAATAAATTAACGCGATTTTATCGAATATATAAGTTTCAATTGCAAGCGCATTAGCAAATTATCTTCTCGTCGATCTTTTGTTTTTTTCCGTAATAATAATTTTTGTTTCCGAAGGTGTCGACAACGCAACATTTACTAGAAGCTCGAATATTAGACAATCTAACGCGTCCAAGGCTAACCGAGCCTTGAGCTGCCATTCCAAGTGTTTCGCTAAAGCAACCGTTCGCTCGATCGGAACCGAGTATCCGTACGATTAGATTCAAGATCGCACCATCGTTTACTCAGCTGTCTGTTCATATTTCTCCCTGATCATATTTCTTCGCTCGTAAAGTCAGCCCTTTTCATCACCCTTCTAATCATTTCTCAAGAAAATCCCTTCTCTTTATCTCTCTATCTGTTCGATATTTCTAACAGCAGAGTGAAAGTTTCGTTTCGGTGTTTTACCAATCTCTACTTACGTTCTATCGAGTCGTTATTATAACATTTAATTATAGAGATCTAAGCAAAGCTCGTTCGCTTATTTAAATAATATGCTCAGAGAGAAAAATCATATATAAGATGTATTATTAATTATTATCATTATCTTAAGAATGAAGTAGAGCGAAAGAAAAAATAAAATGACAAATCAGATAGATTTTTCCTATGTTTATCTTTAGACAGTAATAATTATTAATGATTAATGTAGAAAAACATCATTAAATGACGTTTCTCAATATGTTTTTGTTTTCTATCGATTAGAAGAAATAATGGAAATGATAGGATATTTAGAAGCATATGTAGTATATAAGCTTGTGCGCATCCTTTGTTAGGATCGATGCACCACCACAGGATTCCGCGTCGATTTCTCCTTTATCTCTGCCGATATCGCCAGGACAAAACGAGCCAAGGTACCTTTACCGTATCTACCCCTTTTTCCCCTACCTTTTTCTTCTTACTCGAGGAGCAAGTTTTTCCGAGGATCGATTTAAAGACCGGTCGCGCGTAAGGCGCTTTATACAGCTCGAGAAAAGGAGTCGATTGTTTTACAACTCTCGTAGAAGGTTAGAGGGCTGAGTATCTCGAAAACTGGAAAGTAAGATAATTGCTATTTAAGAGGGGAGTGAAAAAAAAGCTTCCTTACTCCGAGGCGAGAGCGAGCATCTTACCTTTTATAAACGTGTAAGAGTTCAAGGTTCTTTTTTCCCAATAACAAAAATATATCAAAGGTTTATTCTTATCAAACTATTTTGATTTTTTCTAATGCAATATTAATGCTAAATAAACATTTCAAGTCGAGTCTTCTTCCTATTTCCGTGCAAGTATAGAGGAGAGAGAGGTCCTATGAACTATGCGTATGAAGGCGATCGCGATTACGCGAGACACGCGTGTTTACGCGATGTTTATCGAGAAAACTGCTACCTCGAGCTGTACACCTTTGATTTATCGCGTTATCGCGTGGGTATCGGTATTGAAGTGGGTATTACCATGGACATTCATGACGAGTAACTTTCTTGATTGAACATTTACACAAAAAATGAATAAAGTAGAGAGAGGGAAATAGAGAAAGATTATAAATATATTACAAGTAACACGAGTTTATGATCGGTTATCCTACTAGCTTGCTTTATGATTTGTATTGGTATGGAAATGGGAAGCTGCTACGATTCACTTCTATTGGATCGACTGAAAAGATTGATGTTATCTCCTTGATCGATGAATTGAAACATCCATTTAAATAGGTATCGGTAAATTAATACCTATATTTTAATAATGTTTCACGACAGGTTCTTTACAATCGTCTTCCTCGTTCTTTTTCAGTAGATATTTTATGGTAAGTGTTACATCGTTTGACCAAAATTTTTACTAACAACGTGTTCTTTATCAATTAGAATTTTCCCTATGTGTTATCATTAAGAAATAAAAGTAATTTACAAAAATACTAGTATATATATAAGGTGTTGGAATTAATTCGTAGCGTTTTTTTATTAAAAAATAACGATTTATTTGAAATGAAAGTAAAAAATTACATTATTGAAAATACTGCTCATCGCTTGCCACTACTTTTTCCCATTTTTCAGGTAACTGTCGAATACCCCGTCGAAAAAACTCTTCGTCCTTGGAGGCAATCCATGAATCGATCCAATTTTGGCAATCCTCATAAGATGTTAATTTTTCCCCTGATAAACCATGAGCCATTGATCGAAACAGGTGGTAATCCGAAGGGGCAATATCCGGAGAATATAGCGGGTGGGTTAAGACTTCCCATTTCAATGTTTCCAGGTATGTTTTCACTGGTTTCGCCACGTGAGGTCGAGCATTGTCGTGCAGTAAAATAACTTTATCGTGCCTTTTGCTCCATTCCGGCCGTTTTTCCTTCAATGCACGATTCAAACGCATCAATTGTAACCGGTAGCGATCCCCAGTGATGGTTTCATTGGGTTTTAATAATTCATAATAAACTACACCTTGTTGATCCCACCAAATACAAAGGAGGAGCTTAGATCCATGAATATTGCGTTTTGCCACTGATGATGATGGTTGTCCGGGCTTAACTCATGATTTTCTACGCTTAGGATTGTCATAATGTATCCACTTTTCATCACTAGTAACAATACGATGTAAAAAACTTTTTCTTTTGTGCCGTTCTCACAAAAACACTTTATTTGGGATAAACCTCAACATATTTAAATAGTAGTAACATGATGTTATTAACAATTAAAACATAATATTTGTCGTAAAAATAAAACCTTGTTAGAGCTGGTTTACGATAAATTTGTTTCTGAAGGTGAAAACAGAATATTTTAAAATTCATGTCATCTTTAGTATAACGCTACGAGTTAATTCCAACACCTAATATATTATATTTTGACGATGGGGTAGTCTATCGGTATTATTTTCAACATATTTCTTATATTCTTCTTCACACATTTTTTTGGAACTTTTATTTTTATATTTTTATTCTTGAAACGTTCAAATTGTATCTTTTTTAGACCAGATCGTAATGTATAAAGAAATTTTTAATATTTCTTTATATATCGTCTTTCGACAGATATTCGATTCCATCGTTTGCCAAGGATAAATAATAGTTTATAGGAAATGTACGACCATTTGTACAGTTTTGCACGACGATATATGTGCATACGATGTCCCCTGAAATACGTATATCGATATATATCTTTTAGCTCACGAGGGGGTCGCCCTGTGTGCCTTTATGGAAAATCAATGGCAATATTTTACGGGGAAGAGCATCGTTGCCGGATATGTACGAGACTTAACGTATCCGATTGAACGTCTCTTTGTTGAATGAATTTTTCAAAAGGCATTACAAATGGACGATTGTCATCCACTTTTATAATCTTTCTTTTACTTCCATCTAATTATAAGAGATGGCTTATTTTTTGGTTTATTTTGTTTTTCTCTTCGATGTTGCTAATACAACGATAATATGCTTACAACCATCCAAATACAGGACAAACGTTTCGCGAGTTGAAATTATATAAGATCGCTTTCGTCAACGTCTCTTTTTAGTTTCGTCTATACAAACAAACTATCTTCGCACATAGGATATATGTAAAATCTCTCATGTCTTGTACGTTATGTCATATTAAGAATTGAATGAAATGTATTTGAGCAATTTGAAAGGTAAAATATTGAATCGTATTAAGAAATATAATTGTAGTTCGGTTAAGGAAATATATTCATTTATCGGAGAAATTAGTACATGAGCCTAACAAAGTATATTGGGAAAAAAATAAAATCTTACCTGATAAGACAACGCGATCGTTGAACGAATAGCGTAAAAGTCGACGTTAGGCTGGCCGGATGTCTCGCTCGTAATTTCCCGTCTGAGGCTTTTAAAAGAATAAGTGAAAGCGTGAAGGAGACAGATGAAGAGTGCCAAAGCCATCCAGGCAGTCTTTTTACTTTTATTCTTTTCTTCTCTCTATCTCTCATTCGTTTTCTTAACAGAAGCATATAGTCAGCATCGTTAACGACGACATATTAAAATATGCAAGTACAAACGTATATAGGCCATATTAGGTATGGAAGAGGTACGAACAATACACGTATTACAAATTATTATCAACACAAAGAGAAAGTTTCGAGATAGCGTAAGAGCGACGAACATCGTCAGTAGCTTCTGGCAACGTGATTGGAACAGAGCATGTACAGGAAATAAGCTTGAGCTTTCATCCTTTTCAATTGATTATATAATTATATTTATCGCCCATTTATCTAGAAATAAAGACCAATAGGCAAACATTGAAATGATAGCCAAGATAATATTCTTGTTTAGTTTGTTTTGAAAAAAGTAAGGAAAATTGAAAAAAAAAGAGCTCGTTTAAGTAGAGGCGAAATAAAGGCGGAGTAGCTCGTCGCATGGCGTACACGCACGCAGTGCCGAGCTTCACGCTTCGTAACAATGCTCCGACTTTCTCCGTCACTTTCATTTTCGTTGCCCGATTGCCCGATTGCTCGGCTCTCTCCCTCTCTCGTATCTTTTCGTCAAGTTGAGAAATAATCCAAGCATTCGGCGTTTTTATTATTATAAGAGATCTTGTGTAAAATGTAGCAAACTACTAATGTTAATAACATTCTGCTTGGGAGATAAATATTGTTGATAAGGTTTGGAATAGGTAGATGAAAGACATTGTTTGCTTTCTTCTCAACACGTATATTTCTTCGCTTTTCCGTTGAAAAATAATGCCGTAAATCGTCGTAAGAAATAATATTTAGAATCTGCACAAATCAATTCACTCGGCGCACCACTCACTATCCTTTATTTGCTAGAGGTATTTACAGTGAACTCGGAACTGTTTGGAATCCTTTTGAGAAGTCCGTGGCATTATCGGGATCATGGGATGTGGGTGGACCGTTGTCGAGGTAAAGGGAAAATGGTTAGGAGAAGGGAATGGTGAAAAAGTGAAAACTAGGGAAGAAATGGTCCACCCTCAGATCTCTCTCGCTGTTCATCCGGCGAGAGTTTCCCGCGAAAAAGGGAAAATTAGATACATCGTTATCGTTATTAATTCTCTATCTTGAGTACGCGTGGAAATGAAGTGATTTCCAGCGTTTATCGATAGCAAAAAAAGTATGTTTGTGTGCCTGCATACGTGTTCGCGCGTATGCAACTCTAGCCAACCCTGTTCCTCCATTGAAACAACATTCACGAAATACGAGTATCGGATTACAAGACTATTAGCCGTAAGTACCGACGATTACAATTTCGTAAGTATTAAACATTAGCGAGCAATAAATTCATTACAAATAGTTTGATTCAAGTATTTGCTTTTTTTTTTTTTTTTTTTTTCAAAAAGAAGAATGGCAAAGATACTCGCTGTCGTCGTTAAATGGTTAATAATATGTACGAGAAAGTAGAGAGCTAAACTCTTCCGACGCATTCTTCTTTTTTCTTTCTCTTGTTCATTTTACAAAGAGCACATCGGGAAATATCGAGGAAAAACGATGGGAAAGAGCGCCGGAGTAGAGGATGGGAAAGGAATAAGGAATATAATGGTTTTGTAATCGGGAAACATGCGAAACATTTAATAAACATCGAGTAGTTAGTAGAATTCTAGAGCCAGCATTTATATACGAGTTTTTTGAAATAGTCGACAAAATTATTTGTCGGTCGATTTTTTCGTAAATTCGAAAATATTGATTAGCGCGGAGTCGACTTTAAGATTTTTCGACTTTAAGATACAATCATGGGAAAAATAATAAGAAAGAAGTGAAAGTCAATTTTTCTTTCACTCTCGTTGAAATTTTCAATAAGAAAGAATTGGTCGTTGAATCGAATCTAATCGAAGGACTCGATTTTCGATCGTTGGAAAAAATCGGCCGAAAGTGCCAGCTCTAATTAGAATACATTTAGAAGTAGAGTAGCAGCGATTAAAATCAGTCGTCGAATTAGACTAATAAAAGGACGACATTTGATGAAAATTTGTCGAGGAGAGACAGCAGTGACGGCAAATTCGAGCTTCCTCGCGCGTGACGTGCGTACCTACGTTCGACATGACTTTCGCGGTGTAGCTAATAGCTACATAACATAGAGTAGGAGACCTATAGTCAAACCGCCCATTTACGCAACCAGTCAGTATAGGCGCGCGTGCGCACCTACTCATACATGCGTTTCTCTTTCTCTGCATACGTTAACTCTTTCACTCTTTTCTTCGCCTGTTAGTATTTGTATGTACGCCTTTCGAAGGTCAGATACGACAATAGGATTCCTAAGTATGCTTCGAGCCTTGCTTCTGTTAACGTGTTTCCCTCTTTTAGCGTATATGTATGTGTATACTGTTGCTCGCTCACATGCGCCTAGTCACACGCCCCTTCTCTTTTCTTTTCTTTCCTTCTTTCTCTCCCTCCCTCCCTCTCTCTCTCTCTCTCTCTCTCTCTCTCTCCCTACCTCTGTCCTCGAGTCGACGATAATCAAAGACTTCGCAATCGTAATCGTTAATGAATAATAATCGAACGACTACACGAACACACGCGCGTTTACCGACTCGATCTTCCGCGAAGAGTCTTTATAATTATGACAACAGAAAAAGAGAGATAGATGTTTTTTTTCCAAGCTTGCCATTTGCCAAGATCAACGAGGAAAGGTTACATCTCCTCTCTTTCTCTTTCTCTTCCTCCCTATCTATTTCTCGTCCTAATTAACGATGTCGTAATTGCCATTTTCCTCTTTCTTTGATTTTATTCTCTTCTTAATGGTCATTTAAATTTTTCTTTCCTCTTCCTCTCGAACAAATATCGTAAATGAGAAGGCAGTGAATTTGATTTGCATCGTCCACGAAAGAGGAAAATATGATTCCGCGTCTTACTTTGAAAGACGACGTATTGCTGGCCGACAGGCGCATATCTCTCTTTTTCTCTCCCTCTGTACTTTTTCCATGGACGGACATACGCACACACGTATATGCTTCGATTGTCGTTCGATCGTCGTTCGATCGTCGCGTGCGACTACCTGGACCAGATATTAATCGAGAAAGAAAGAAAAAGAGAGGAGACAAATCCAATATCAAAGATATTTTTCATTATTTCGCAAACTGGCAGGAAAAATTCAATTCCATGTGATTTGATATCGGAATATTACATTTGATTATCGATATTAGTCTTTGATTGGCGTAATTAGAGATCGAAGATTTATATGAAACCACCGAGAGCGTCGTGAAAGTCCTGCAAATATGCGAGAAGTTGTGGCATCGTTGGTCGATCCCTCGTAAGACCGAGCCAACAGACGGCCATAACGGCGAAGAGCTCATCGGGACAAGGTCTTGGTTGAACCAATCGATATCCATCTCGAAGGCAGGCCATCATTTCGAATGGATCAACGTCAACATATGGTTGTTGACCCAACGTTGCCAACTCCCACAGGAATACTCCAAAAGACCACTTGATCGAGACAAAATAATTTCAGAGAGCTTTCTATACGAAATTATTCAAACTCTACAGTATTGGCCCTTAAATAATTATATAATAGATTGGATAACGATACTAGTATTAGGAGTTGGATGAACTCGTTGCAGGGATATAAAGCGTATAAAAGAAAAGTTCGCCAATACTGTGAGTAATTTAATGTCTATGAAAAATCCTACCACGTCCGTTGCAGTGCTATATTGATTGTGTTGAAGAGTTTCCAAAGCCATCCAACGTATCGGTCTGTTTTCATTGTCTCCAAGACAATGATAATCCTGAGGAAAGAGATCTCGAGCCAAGGCAGCATCGGCTAATCTAACTCGAAGGCTATTCGGTTCTATCAAACAATTTCTGGCAGCGATATCCCTGAAATACAAAAATAAAGTTAAAATTGTTAGATCGCGTCGACAAAAAATATCGGACGTGTCTCACCTATGCAAGAGTCCGCGACCGTGCAGAAAAGCACCGGCTCTGGCAACTTGAGCACCAACGTTCACCAGATCCCTGGTCACGGGATGGTAACTTCCATCGGTAAGGTAGAGTTTCAAATTCAATTCTCCCTGCGTACTCGTGTACGCTAACAATGGACAAGAACTGTCAAGGCAAGCTGCCGCCAAGGAGGCTATGTTCTCATGGACCAGACCAGCCAACTGCGAACCCTCCACCACGAGTAAAGATGCCTGATAAGCGGATGCTACCTCTGAAAATTACCGATCTTTACTTATCTCTATCTATAATATATATCATTATATTTACCAATGAAATATATCATATAGTTTGTATTGATTTAATTTAATCACAACGATTATTATATTATATATTGAAAATGTCGAAAATATTTCTTTGAAGAAGGAGAAAAATGATAAATTTGAACGAAATTCGATCGATAATGGACAGGTGATATTTCCTGCATTATCTAAACTAGGTATTCGGCATCGGTCGTAGGTAAGAAGTACTGCGATACAAACTTTTCAAAGTTTCCTTCGACGTATATTTTAGAAAATCATTACAATGAACTCAAAGGTATTCTTACCTGTCACCGTCTTGATGATTACTTCTTGTTCTCGACCACCCATATCCAAAGTTCCTCTGTACACGCGCCCAAAAGTTCCTTCCTGTACGAGATTACGACAGTAAAGTGCCGATCTCGGTACTGAAAGTGCCCTTGCCTTCTCGCAGGGGTCTGTTGACTGAAAAGTTCATCGAGTCAAACAATCTTATTTCCATTTTCAAATTAAATTGTTTATGTATGTCAATTTTAATAAACAAAGAATTAACGAAAATAAAACTATTATAAAAATAAAACCAGGTGCATAAGAAAGCTAGTCAAATAAAAAAAATGCGCTGTTTAAATGAAAACACGTTTCACTATATTTTGAGGATAAAGAAAGGAAGAAAAAACGCGTAGAAGATGAAGAATAAATCTTGCGACATTTCGTCAGTGCATTGTCGGACGTGTGTCCCCTTTGTTCTCAAACGAATTTCCATCGGTCCCTGTCGCGAAACGTAACGATGAAAGCCGACGTGGCATGGTACGAGGGCGAACTATTCATTAATTTCAATTTTCCGGAGTTTTGCCTCCGGTTCATGCTGTACGTACGCTAACACGCTAACTCATTCTTTATACATATATCTATATACCTATATACATAGGTATATAGACGTATAGGTATAGATATACAGATACATAGAACGTGGAGAAGGAGAAGGGTAACGGCGAAATAAAAGGAAGAAAAGCGGCGGAAAAGCGATTCCAAACGTGTTATCTCGTCCGAGTGCAGGGAAGTTACTGGGTAGAATGTATTTAATTCAAAAAAGGTGAGAAAGAGATGAAGAGAATGGAAAAGAGTGCGTGAGAGAGATTATACAAATAAATTTATTTCAAATATTTGGTAGAAAAATTAGACAGTTTAACGGAGATTCATCAAATGAATAAGTTAAACAAGAAAAGAAATGAACAAATCTGGATGTATAAATTATATAAAGTAGAATAAA
>JACGTP010000319.1:0-11243 GCA_023678845.1 Mischocyttarus mexicanus
TCAATATCATCTAGGACAGTTTTATTTTCGAAATTTGTTTACAGGATTATCGGAGGGGATAAATTCTATTAATCTCGAATATTATTCTCATTACACATGCGCTACTTGTAGAAGATCTTATTGTAAGTGTATGTGCGTGCACATACGTGTCTAAATCTAACAGAAGATTTATTTGAAAAGAATGAAAGTTATAGAGACATCATTTAATTAATATTTTGGGCTAGATATGACATTTGAAATGAATAATGTTTATTCACACGCTCACATATGCATTTCGCTTGCATAGGAAAGAAACACGCACACGCGACGCGAAATAAATTATATACTTTAAATAATATCCTTTATATTCCTTCGTATGTATTAGAATTAATATTTTTCTGAAGCAAGAAGATAATATAAATTTCGTATATAAATTCTTTTATGTTTCGTGTAGTATCTGTAAAAATAATAAATTTATTTATTAAAATTGTAATGTATTTAATATCTTGACATATCCTAAAGTATTGTTATATTATCGAAGAAAATAAAGATTATAATTTAAGTGAACGAAGTATAAGATCGATGCAATTTATTTTATATATTTTATACAAAAAATTATTATATAGAAATTATTATATATATTTTAATTTTTAGTAACAAATATTTATTATTTGTATTCTGGAATTAATTTTATAGACTCTTATAAAAAAACAGGAAAAAGAAAAATATAGGATACCCTCGAATCAAAATTTCGATGTTTTTTCCAATTTCAATGGAAATCCACTTGTTCCGGCGATTTCAATAGATTTCTCAACTTGCAAAAATGAGAAATTTGTATCAGGAGAACATGATGATAGTGGAGGTATGCGTACTTTCTGGACCTAGACGACAACTAAGAAAAAAAGAGGGGAATTTTTGGCGACATTAAACTTTGGAATATTGAAGAAAATAATTACGACGTTGCATGGACCGCAAATTACACATTTTCCACAAGGTACAAGTCTTCTGCACGCTTGGGAATCAAAGAAAACAAATTAGCATCGTTTGTTTTAAAGTTATCGAAAAAAAACGCAACGTGGAGCGTCAAATATGAGATGGAGCAAGGAGGGACGAAATTTGTACCGTCAAATGTCAAATGGAGCAATGAAAAATGTGATGTAGCAAAGATTACGAAATAGTATGGACTACAAATTGTACATTTTACAGAAGGTAAAAGTCTTCTGATCCTTCGTAAGTCATTGAAAAAAAATTAACAATGTTTATATTAAAGATACATTGAAAAAACGTAGACGACAACTAAGAAAATAAAGGGGGAATTTTTGGCGACATTAAACTTTGGAGTATTGTAGAAAATAATTACGACGTTGCATGGACAGCAAATTGCACATTTTCCACAAGGCACAAGTCTTCTGCACGCTTGGGAATCAAAGAAAAAAACTTAGCATCGTTTGTTTTAAAGTTATCGCAAAAAAACGCAACGTGGAGCGTCAAATATGAAATGGTGCAGTCAGATATGAAAAGAGTTGAGTATTGGAGGGTAGTTGTAATGGCGAAATTGTAGTACTAATCAACATTTACAAGTGGGCAAAGTTTCAAAGAAAAACAAGGGGGGCTGACCTAACGGTCTCCTTGTAAAACAAAAAGTAAAATGAAAATTAAACTTAAAATTGGAAACTAGACTCGTGAAGAAATGTCAGACCAAAAGTAGACCAAAAAATGAATCACTGAATGCAGTAGTAGTAGTAATAGTAGTAGTATAGTACGATGAATGAATGATTTACTGAACGGTAAGACAGAATTCTAATTTTTACTGATTATTTATCTGGTTGATAAAGTAATCTAACTTCTTTACCTCTTCCTATTTTCACTTGGGCTTTGAAAACAGATGATAACCGAATTTTGTACGATCAATCGGTATTAATAAAGAAGATTACTTAGTTCAGAGAAGGTAGATGGCATGCATGATCATCTGCAAGAGTCGATTAATCAAAGGGATGATCTAAAAACCCTTACTATATACCATGTCAAATATGAAATGGAGCAAAATATGTATATAATTGTATTGAAATTTTCTCCATTTTATACTTGACAATTTATACATATAGAATAAATCTTTAGATTAAAATTCTATATTTTTCAAATATTTTATTTACTACGCGATCAATCATTAATATATAATTTAAATATGATTTTTTCATTATCCAATTATTTAATAAGTAATTACTTAAAATTACAGATTAACTACTTTATGAAAGAATTATTTTTATTTTGTTTATTGTTTTGATTAATTGTTAAATAAAAATGAGAAAGATATATACATTAATTTGAAGTGGAATAAACGAATTGACCGATGAAATTGGAATCATAAATCGATATTGAAATTGGCGAAGAGAGAAAGAAAATAAAATAAAGAAGAAAAATTCTTCGATACTCTTCCATTGGAGTTGTTTTCAAGGTGGGTTCGCTCTTATATCGTAAAACCGGCGACGTGTACCGAAGGGTGATCAATAACCGTCAATATGCAGGACGACGTTTTAATAAGAGTGTAAGCTGGAGATCCTGGGGCCCAGTTTTATGGCTCCGCGACACAGGACGTCACTTCGGTGCTCTTACTGCCGTCTCTTTATTACCAACCATCTCTCTTTTTGGTGATCCCTCTCCTCCGTTTTCTCTTCCTCTCTCTCTCTTTGTCTCTCTCTCTCTTTCTCTCTTTCGTTCAAATTTATTATTTATAAAGTAGAAAGAACTTGGGCCGCGAACCGCATGCTTTAACTTTGCTCTGCGACTTTACTTTTTGCCCGGCAGCAAAAGTCACCAAAGTCTGAGCACCGGACGTGGCAAGACTTTCGCGATACTTTTTTTTCTTCTGCGGTTACTTTCTTGTTTTAAGGTACACTTCTACTACTACTACTACTAATACTACTACTGTATGTAAACTTATTAAAAATGTCTATTTTATATTAAATATTACTTTAATCATAGAAATATTATATTCTAGTTTTAGATTTGCAAAACATACTGGAATCGCGATATATTGTATACTTTATATTATCAAATCTTGTTAATTATCTTATATTATAACTTATATTATAAAATCTACTTTATGTATGTATATACTACACATATATGATTTATATGAAGAAAACATTGTATTAGGGGTATAAAAAAATTACTCTTACGCGTATGCAAATTTTGTTTACTTTAATCATAGAAATATTATATTCTAGTTTTAGATTTGCAAAACATACTGAAATCGCGATATATTGTATACTTTATATTATCAAATCTTATTAATTATTTTATATTATAACTTATATTATAAAATTTAAGTTATGTGTGTATATACTACACATATATGATTTATACGAAGGAAACTTTGTATTAAGGATATAAAAAAATTAGTCTTACGAGTATGTAAATTTGTGTTTCGTCAAGATACCAACTTGGCACACCTTCCAAAGATATATTATATCCCATCCCAGTCTATTGAATTTGATTATTATCAGATAGCATGCGTTTAATATATCTATCTATTCATCTATCTATCTATCTATCTATCTATATCTATATATATATATATATATACATATATCTGTCTGTCTATGTATCTATCTATCTATCTACTGGTAGACATTATGAAAATGATTATTATCACAGTGACACGGTAAATCGAGGAAATTCATTTATCTCTCGAGTGTAGAGAAAGGATATCATATGGCCAATGTGCTTGGCCAGTAAAATCTATCGATTATTAAATGTATTCCTGTATTTAATGATACCGATTAGATTAGTGTAAAAGCATCGGATTACTTAAAGTGGAGACATCTGTTCCTCCTCGAGTCTATCTAACTGTTTGATCTCAATCTTTCTCTCTCTCTCTCTCGTTCTCTTTTTTTTTCTTTTCTTCGATACAAAAATAAGTTACAGAATTATGTGATGATCAATATTGTTAGTACAGTCAAATTATTGACAGAATGTTACTCTCACCTGACAGTAAAATATTTTAAAAGGTAGGAAATATAGTCTACATTAAGAGGAGCATAATGCATTTGTTCAAAAGTATATGCATTTTGTATAAAAAATCAAATGTGAATAAAACCGCGAAATAATCGTGTTTTCCCGTAAATCTTGGCTTAACAACGTTACAATTACCTATTAGATTTTTTATTGAAAATTATTCATATAATATCTTTAACAATTAACTAACCACGAGCGGACAAATGTTAAAAATGTTACAAATTCTGGTCACTACCTTAGATGTACTTTGTTCTTATATCCAATGCTGCATAATCCATATCCATAAGTGCAGGTATCCATATATGCAGATATTACACTTCACCACTACACACACACGTTCACATATGCACTTGCATAAGAAGAAAACACTTACACACGTATGTGTGATGCAAAATAAATAACATACTTCTAATATCGTTGTTACTTCTTCCGACGCTCGAAGAAGACTAACAATTCTTATGAAAAGTAGTTACGAATACATACGAAATGTACCGAACATACACGAAGGTCAAATACAAATCTAACAACGAGAAACGATAAAATTCGGTTGTCGACACCGGCCGAAAAACGACGGGGGGTACTGAACATAAACAAAGCATTGAACGCTCGACTAAGCCGGTAATTAAGGAATGTTTTTCTGAGTATTTCACGTATAACAAATTTCTTAGAATTCACTGAGAGATGTAAACATCAGCTGATGCTTAGCTCATTTAACTTAGACTTATACACCTGTGACTATCTTTCTCTCAATACATTCAATACGTATGGGATTGCTACTATGTTTTTCTACAGCTGACCTAGTTTTGTATCGTTGATCTATTTTTGTATCGTTGACTTACTTAACCATCAGCTTAGGTGAGCATTAGAATGCTTTGTTTACGTTCGGTACTCTTCGTCACTTCTCGGTTGGTGTCGACAACCGAACGTTGTTATTTCGTTGTTAGATTTGTAATTGACCTTCGTGTATGTTCGGTAATTGTCGTATGTATTCGTAACTACTTTTCATAATAATCGTTAGTCTTCTTCGAACGTCGGAAGGAATAACAAGGATATTATTTAAAGTATATCATTTATTTCGCGTGTGCGTGGTTTCTTCCTATGCAAGTGAAATGCATATGTGAACGTGTGTGTGTGTGTGTGTAGTTTTAAATAGTGATATGTGGATACCTGCATTTATGGATATGGATTATGCAGCATTGGATATAAGGACAAAGTACATCTAAATGTAAGCTGACCATAATTTTTAATCTTTTTTAACATTTTATCTTAGTTTTTTTTTACGTATTGTTTTTAACTATTGCATAAATATTTTATATTGAAGTGAAACAGAGGTCCCTATTGTGTTTTCTTCGTTCAGGTATATCAAAATAACGAATATTTAATTAATATATAATTAATTTTTGCTTGTTGCTAAAATTATTGAACATACAGAAACCGGGGTTAAACGTGTTTATCGTTTATAAGTGACAGTTACTTTTTCATAAATTTCATGAAGATATTTTAATATTAATTATTGAAAAAAAATACTTAAAAAGAGCGTTTTCAGAATTCTGTTCTTTTTCGCGATCGGCATTTCAGGAATTGTATTTCTTTGGAAAAGTATAGACGGAAGAGTGCGAGTAAATGTATTTCGAAGGATCGTGCTAGGAGCGTTGCTTCCTGGCTATGCCAGAGTAAACTTCGACTCTGCAGGTTCGTATCAAGGTAAACACCTTCTTAATGCTACCAAGATTGCTCGATGCAACGCACTACTACGTGGCTAAGTCCGAGACGCGTACATAGCCGTCTTCTTCGGGTAACTCATGTAAATGAAGTTGTGCGTCAAATTCACCTATAGCAAAGTGAAAGATATTCTCGAAACAAGGGAAAAATGAAAATAAGAACAAGAACAAGAAGAACAAGAAGAAAAAGTAAAAGAGAAAATAAAGATAAGAAAACTAAGAGAAAGAAAAACAATCTTATATTTTTTAAACAAAATCTTCTCGGAGATTTTTTTCTATTTAAATTTTGGAAATCCCTGCACATGCCTGTTTGTCTCTTCACTCTTACCCTCTTCTTCTGTTATTTTTAAAAAATTGATTTATGTATAATTCACGTAATATACCGCAGATGTTGGGACATTATGAATGACGAGTTTAGAAGAACAAAAAAAAACAAAGAAAGAGTGAGAGAGAGAGAGAGAGAGAGATAGAAAGAAAGAATGAAAAAGTATTAGATAAGTAGAAAGAAGGGAAGATATAGAAGAAGATGTAGAAGAAGAAGAAGAAGAAGAAAGGAAAAGATCGAAGAGAGAGTTGAACGTGCACGCATTTAATCGATAATCGCTGGCAAGTGGTTTCGTTTCGAAAAGGGTACGCCGGATACGCATCTGCGAGGTATCATCAGTGCCGGCTACAAAAGGGCGATCCATCATGTCTCGACAATCCAACTTCGAAATTGTTCGGTCATCTCCTTCTTCGGGCCGTGCGTGCAATTATAATGGAGATTAACAGCGTGCCGAAACATTTTCTTTCTTTATTTTTTTTTTTTTTTCACTTCTTTTTTCTTCTTCCACATTTTTTTTTTACCATTTCTTTAAAAATATCGCACATATATATATATTTTTTTCAATTCTTTTATCCCTTCTTCTCTCCAATTCACACTTCTGCAAGCAAACTTTAGGATGGATTATATTTCTACAACAAAAATCATAACGTTTTATAATACATATATTTATTTATTTATATATTTATTTATTGTACGGGAAAAAGGTTATTAATATAAAAGAGAAAATACATTTAGAAGAAATAGATTTAGATTCAAGATAATAACAGTATTAAAGATAATTTAATTAGAAAATATTGATTGGAAGATATATAGAATTGTTGATGTTATTATTTAATATGCAGATAAATATTATGTCAAAGTATAACAGTTGGATAGAAAACATAAATAAAAGAAAAATTGCATAGAAATTGTAGTAGAACTATGAAGAATATCATCGTATCAGCTGTCATTAAATATTACAATAGAATGAAGTTATCTTAATCATTAATACGTTTAAAATTTCTATTAATTCAAGGCTGAGATGTATTATCATCATATTTTTGCATAGTAAAGTTTAAAATTCATATTATATTATTTATTTATTGTATATATATTCTAATAGAAAATTGATCTCGATAAATTAGACTTTTATCGTTAGGATCATCGTTGTTAGATCTTAACAAGGATTGAGAACTTTCTTGGTGCTTGATATATGATATATGAACGCAGGCTTACTCGATTTTCCGCTTACAATGTCTATGCGGTTGTTGGAATATATCATTGTACACTGTTCATTGGGTATGAACTATGTCAGATTATTGGTATTATTAGATAGAGGAGGAACCAATCTCGTATAAGTGTAATACGAGATTTCAAGATAAACTCATTTTTTGGTCACTTATTTTTTTACTTCGGTCAAATCTATTTTAGAAATGATTTATTTATGCTAAAACGATTAATACAAGATTAAGGAAGGTTTTGTTGTTTCTTTTTTGATGTTTATGTAATATTCATTCATTCTATAATTATGATTTTTTAATCGAGGTTACGATCGATCGAATGGGTGAGTGGTGAGAGAGGAGGGAGAGAGAGAGGAGGGAAGAAATCACGAATGGATTCTTGGAAAGGAAGGAGATGGTAATAGTTTAAGAGAGAAAGAGAGAGAAAGAGAGAGAGATAGAACAAATAACGAGCTAGGAGAGGAGACAAAGAGAAAGAACGGGGAAAGGATTACGGTGCGTCAGCAACGATGACTGAACGCCCGGTAATCGCCGGTGCGCGCTCTAATATTTCGAATAGTTCGCATTTACAATGGGCTTTATTGGCGGGAAAACTGAGGGTGCCTATTTTGAGCAAGCTGGGGACATCCATCACGCGGTGTCAACGTGATTGTCTCTCGGAGCACCGAACGCGTAAACCCCCCCCCCAAAAAGGAAAATTATTGACCATTTATTACGCTTGCAACTTCTCCCCCCTCTCTTCCTCCTACTTTTTCGTCCTGGGTGTTTTTTTTTTTTAAAGGGAGGACGAAGATTCCTTCCGGCGGGTTTGCGGTTAACTTTCTCAAAGATTTCCTTCTTTCTTCTTTTCTTGTTTTTTTTCTCTCGATTAAGTAAATACTTCGTTCGGGTAAGTTAACGAGCTACTCTAAGCTTATGAGATTGACCGATCTTCTTATACAGTAATCTGATGATGAGAAAACAAAAATAAATAGATAAAATAATAGAAAAGTAAAAGGAATGAAAAGATGGAGCATTTTTCTATTTAGAGTTATTTAGCTAGCGATTTTTTGGTTGTAGTAAACGTAAATACGTTTTATTTCTTTTCTTTTGTCATGGGACAATATTATAGCTGGCAAGAGAATTTAGTCACGAGCCAACACGACCACATCTTCTTCTTTTTCTTCTTCTTCTTCTTCTTTTTTAACCCCTCCGTTGTCGTCGTTTCTCTTTTACCATATTGTGTGTCGTATTCAAATGAGTTTTCTAATGCGTTTAGTCGGCTCGTCTCTTCTGACAACGGTGATGCACGGTTACGTTAAAGATGCATTTTGCCACTGCCATTGGCCACCGTCGTAGCTTATGTTAGACATACTACACGTGAAAGAAACCTCGGTGCATACGTTTGCGAGCTTGTGTATATGTGTGTACGCGGTTATTTCACATTGTGTCTAAATCTCGGCATAAAAAGGTCGGATCTTCGTTGAATAGATAAAAATGTATACGAAAAAAATGAAAATCGATAGATGGATATGATCGGATTGTTTTTTTTTTGAGTAAAATGTATAAATAAAAATGTCTGGGGGTTCCTAGTGCCAGGGATACAACTGAAAACTCCTGTCACCAGGGATTTGATAGAAAACCTTGATTTGATAGAAGACCTTGTCCTTCAGATTAGGAATTTAGCATAGAATTGATTGTATCCTTTCTTGTAAAAAAGTATCTTGTCGTTAAGTTTCAAACAAGAAAAATATCGGATTGATTTGTTATCGGAAACAGATAGGAAAACAGTTCTAATAAGATTTGAGATATTCTGATTGTATTGAATAGGATAAAGTATTTAAATTTAAGAACTAGAAAAAAGAAAGGATTCAATAGATCGTTATGAAAAGTTCTTATCAAACAGACGAGGATTCCCATATTGGATTGTCATGCCAATGACGAAGAAGAAGAAGAAGAAGAAGAAGAAGAATAATTATTATTATAGATAATGGGATTAACGATTAGATTTAAACGATAACCTCGTTATATTATATATTTTTTGTTATATTGTTATTTTGAAACCTTGACGCAATTTGTCAAGTGACGATAAGTTGCATGGTTCGTTGGGAGTTATCGTTTAGTTATGTACACGTATAAATACTATAGAGAAATATGTATAGTGGTAATTTTCTTGCCATCATCGACACACGAGGTAGAATATAGGCTATAATTATTAGATTAAAAATGATTTTCGTATCGATAGAGATAGGGAAAGGACGATTCGTGGGATAAAATTTACGAGCGATCGGTAGAATCCAGGAAAACGTAAATACATACACATATAGGCAGAGATTCACGTCGTTGAGTTGGTTGGCTGGTTGGTCGGTTGGTTGGTTGGTTGGTTGGTTGGTTGGTTGGTTGGTTGGTCGATCGGTTGGTTGGTTGGTATCGCGTTAGCATCCTTGCACAATCGGGATGCAAGCAACCTCCTATGTATATCGAAAGCGGCTATCCGTTTTATTTATCCGATAACACGCCATTATGGGCCAATCGCGAATGCTGCCGCCGCCGCCGGTAACGATTGGCTATTTATAATAACACGTGGCACACGGGTAATTAGCTACGCGCAAAGCCATGCCGAAAAATCGAACCACGTTCTCTGCACTCCCGTTGGCCCACCCGCCCGACGGAGAAAAATATTGCCTCTGCTTTTTCATTTATACCGTCAATAATAATCTCTCATCCTCTCTTCTCTCTCATTTCCTCTCTTACTCTCTTTATGGACATTATATTCCCATTTTATTTTATAACAATACCTATTTTTCCTTCTTCTTTTTTTAATCACGCATAATTACTCCGATCTTTCATTTTCTTTCTTCTCTTTTATATTTTTTTGTTGGTTTACGTGTAATCAGCTATTTTTACACGTCCAGTTAAACAGACATTTATTATACATTTCTATTTGTATTGATTTTATTTATATATTTTCATATATTTTTTATCATCTTATATTTTTGTTTTTTAAATATAATTTTATTTTATATTATAATACGATACATACACACTTTCCTGTTTATTTTCTTTTTTGTCAAGCACGCATAATTACTCCAACGATTAATTTATTTCTTTTTTGTTTTTTTCATTCTCTGAAATATATTGTATTAAAGTATATTCGGGTGCAATTAAGGTAGATATTTAATAACATATTTCTATATATGGTCATTATTTGATTTACGAACCAATCAAAGTCTCTTAAATAATAACATTTCTCTTTGAAGTAACAACTCGCACGCCTATTTGATAATTTATTCTTATTAATATTATTATTATTATTATTATTATTATTATTTATATCGAGTAAATATAATATGAAAGACATATTAATAGTCATCATTGTCGTTATCCTTAACGTTAAATCATATCCCCGTTTGGATTCAAAACGCGTAGACAGGTATCGCCTTTTAATTAAAACTCTTCACGCGAAGGACGTTTTATCGATGATGCTTTGCGCCGCTACAGGAAACGATAATTCTATCGGCCGTATTCGAGAAAATGTTTTATAGACATCGTCGTCGTCGTCGTCGTCGTCGTCATCGTCGTTGTCGTCTTCCTCCTCCACCTTCTTCTTCTCCTCGTCGTCATCTTCGCGTTAAAACGGTGAGGACTTTTAACGGTGTAAAAGTAATAACGCTTTATAGCTGAGTATAAACGCTATTCCAATACTGTGCGAGGGACTTTTCATTTTAAATAATAAATATCCGAAGGAATAAAAAGAAAAAAAGTGATTTTTAAACTAACGAAAAAAGAAAACGTGACGTCCAACTTAAAACAAAAGAACGAACAAACAAATCAGAGATGATAATTATTTCTAATCGCAGAGTAATTTTTCATTTAAAAATTGCAAAATTGCAATACATATTTACTCTTTACATATTATTATCGAGTAGTGTACGGGGATAACTAAAATAAGTATACGTGTGGTTCGATGAGTTGGAGAATAAATCGAAGAGAGTCTTTCTC